>JBCJKH010081141.1:0-89346 GCA_039877255.1 Loriculus beryllinus
CAGCCTGTCTTCTTTGCATTCACAGAAAAGTAGCAAGGGAGATGAGGTAGACCTACTGGTCACTTCTAGAACATCACTCTCCTTCCCAAGGACCCCTATGTGGGGTGGCCTTGTTAGGATTTGTTTGATATTTATCAATTGACCAACCAAGAGGAGGAACAGGATCTTTTCCCATATTGAAGAAGAGTAAGCAGAAAGTCACTATAGATGGAGCTGCTAGCAGCATCATTTCACAATCATCTGGAAGACTCATGCACATAGTATCTACTTTCTGTCATTTTACTTCCAGTTTCTGCTTTGAATATTTGCCTGACTATTCAGTGAACCAATGCTCTCACTTCCAAGATGACTTACATACTTGTGCTAAGGTTTGAATGAAAATAAAGAGAAAAAAGAAATCACACAGGAGTGACAGGGTGTTTGCTTCCCACACAGCCTCATCAGACTAAATCTAAAGCAAACAAGCTGAAAACAATAGATTCTCTTTTAATCATAAGTGTTTGGAATTTTATTATCATTAGCAGCTCCTTTATGCAGGCAGCTATCTGCTACAGACCTGTAAATTATGTCTTCTAAAAATCTCTTTCCCTCACTAACATTTCAAAAGAATTCCCTCATCACCTTCAACATACTAGTAAAAGCCATTTCAGCAATACCAACAATTGACTGAAGCCTCTTGATGAAATGCCTTGCTTTTGCTTTTATATCTAAGTAGTAACATAAGACAACTTTATTATGCCAGTGCACAATACCACATTGACACAGCTTCAGAAAAGACAAGTTATTGTGTTGTAATGATGCACAGAATGACAAATTACTAGAAATATTACATGGTTACCTGACCAGATACATAACAGCTCCATAAGTTATTCTTGAAACACAGTAGTCTCTGTGTGTATTTTATTCAAGCCTTCCTGACTCACTTTCATCTGGTAACACCAAGCTGGGCAGACTACCACTAAAGTAAAAATTAAACAAGACAAGTCTTAAGAGACATCTTCAAAGAAGGCACCATCTAAAGCAAACTTGAGCCAACTTTGGTAACCTCCAGCACAGGAAGATAGGAAAGAATCTGTAGATCCGTAACTTCTCAGAAGTTACCTGCTAGTCTTACTGATGTAAGTGTTCTTTAGTGTTAGGGTAGTGAGGCACTGGAATGAGCTGCCCAAGGAAGTTGTGAGTGCTCCATCCCTGGCAGTGTTCGAGGCCAGGTTGGACGAAGCCTTGCGTGGCATGGTTTAGTGTGAGGTGTCCCTGCTTATGGCAGGGGGGTTGGAACTTGATGATCTTAAGGTGCTTTCCAACCCTAACTATTCTATGATCCTATTTTGTGGTGGGTGATTGTTTTGTTTGTGTGAAGCTGTTACTTTCACCTTTTCTTCCAAAATGTTCAGACTTCACACTCAAGAGCCTTTAAAACACATTGCTGTGCCAGCCCAGAAGTAGATATTCCTTAGATTAACTTCTGTATTTTTAAACATCTGTATTTCAAATTAAAAACACAGCATTAGCACATTCGAAGAAAATTCTTTTCAGCAAGATATTGCTCAGTCACGTATTTCTTGCTGTTTGTATCTTTCTAGTTGTCTTTTACTGTTTTGGCATTGCTTTGTGCTCTTCTATTGTGCAGAGAACTTCTTGGATAAGTGCAGACAGCTTCCATACTGCTCTGCAGTTGTACACCAAGGACAGTTTATTCATTCATTCTTGGTGCTAAAAAGGACCGTGTGGCCATCACAAATGATCTGGAAAATATGCATGTAAGAATGAGTGCTCACCTGGTCATGGCTGGGGTTTAATTTCTCTAAAGCTTTGGTTCTTCTAAATATAAAATTCTTTTAAGGAGATGTTAGTGTGCATGGGTTAGTTTCTAACCTTGCTTTACAGTATCACTCAGGAGTATGCTGATTGTATTATTGATCTGGCACTACTTCATAAACACGCATGAAAATGCCTTTAGTCTTGTTTTCTTGTTCTTCTTTAAGCAAAGATATATTGCTGTGTGACTGGGACGATTAAAATAATCATGCACTTCACACTGCACAGTGTATAAAACACTCTTCAAAGAAATGGCGAGCCATGCAGAGGTCTGCTGGTATCGCCTCTTGCATCAAAGCCAGAACAGCATGAAATTATCCAAATCCTCAGTACTTGACGTTACACGAGGCTTTTGACTCTGAAATCCCACTCGATGCCACTTTCATTCTTCCGATAACATAGTTGTAAGGAAGCAGCAGCATTTGTAATTAGATCCACATTTCTGGGGATTGCCAGGGTTCCTTAGGGTCTCTGTGTTGCTGTGGGTATAAAGCCAGCCGCTGTCTCTGCTCCACTGTGTCTACAGGAGGTGGATGGTTTGCCTTTTCTCAAGGCAGCAGGACCAGGAAAATCCCAAACATATACAGAAATTAGGGTCACAGAAATTAGGGTCACATAAAAATATGGTGCAACTTAATCCTCCTATATCCGTGTTGAAATCCAGGTCTGAGTAACTACCGTGTGTTGGTTGTGCAGTGATTTGTGCTGCTCTGCTCCTAAGCCCACTTGCAGGGGTTACGAGTGGAGCAACAGAATTCCTGGGCAGCAGTGCTCTGGAATTGGTCCCAAAAGGGGGTTTAAAGAAAGCTTTGAGATAGAGAAAAATATGCAAGTAGTAAAACACTGTGAAATGCTTGCCAAAACCTTAAAACTACAGTTGTGTTTTTGTTGTTGTTGCTTTTTGGAGTTTTGGGTTTTAATTATTTATTATTTTTTTCATTGCAAGAGCACAGTAGCATGGGCAGTGAGCCCTTTGGGAAAAGGCTAGCATTTGTTTCACTTCCTATGAGCCAAACGTCCCAGTGTTGCTTCATATGACAATCTGAGGGTATAGTATTTGCAGGCATTATATTTCTGTGCAGGTCTGTTAGTGAAAGATAATAAAGAATATTTGTGTGCATCATTTACCATAGTCGATGGTAAATACCAATGTGCCAGAGCTGTGCTCAGAATAGACGAATGTATCTCTTTGTGCTTTAGTATGTCCTTGCTACAAAGATTGTGAATTGTTGTGCCAGTATCTGCTTCTGTGATCTAAACTATGTTTAACTAGTGTGAAACTGTTTATCTGGCTGAAGGTAACTTTGAAAGCACAGTTTAAATCAGTTTAATTGCTCTTAGTTTTAAAGGAGTTGAAAAAAAGAAAGAAGATAATGTTCATGTGTTAGTCAGTGTTGGGTCATAATGGTTGAGTCTTTACCCGGACTGTTGCTTAAATCAGGGGAAAATTGTCCAAGCAAAACACAACTTTATCTTAATGTTCCTTCAGGTAGAAGGAACATTACTTATTTTGGATACTTGCTCAAGCATTTGGGGTCTGCTTAGGAATACAAGAACCAAGTGTAATACTAAGTATTGCAACTCTTCAGATATTTTTTTGGAAGTTGACTTGTTAGGTGAGGTTTTTGTGTAATGTTGATACTTTAAGCCTTCTACTAAATGACAATATACTACTTCAGTGCAAATGCTGGTTAGAAAGTTTGGAAGAGGCTGAGTTGGGGTTTGATTTTTCTCACTTAGATGTATTCTTTGTTTGTATGAAACATTTAATGTCACAGAAAGCAAGCTGATGAGCTGATCTGGGGATAAAACATGGTTAATGCTTGTTTCTGCAGCTGGTTATTCTTACAATAAAAATATAGAAATGCTTTTAACTTTCTGTTCAGTTTTTGACTCCAAAATCTGCAGTGAAAGCCAGAGCGTGTTGAATATGTAGCCCAGCTGAGAATGAAGCTTGTTTCTCTCCACTGATACTTCTTTCTTCTTCCGTGTTCAGATTCTGCAGGGGAAAATGACCAGTATCCACTGCAAAGTATCAGTGACCTTATTGCTAGAAGCCAATACAGGCTGCCTGCTGCCACAGCTCGAGCAGAGCTCAGAACACTTGGGAGGAGGGTGGCTGCTTTGACGAACACAGTGACTAGGATGTGGTACGGATTGCTGTAAAGGCAGGAATAGCATCTGGAAGAATGATCTGCAAGAGCACATAGTGATAGGAAAAAGTGGGGAATGGCTTTAAATTGAGAGAGGGGAGATTTAGGTTAGATATTAGGGAGCTCTTCCCTGTGAGCATGGTGAGGTGCTGGCACAGGCTGCCCAGACAAGCTGTGGCTGCCCCATCGCTGGTAGTGTTCAAGGCCAGGTTGGATGGGGCTTGGAGCAACCCAGTCTAGCGAAAAGTATCCCTGCCTGTGGCAGAGGCTGGAGCTGGGTGATCTGTAAGGTCCCTTCCAACCCAAATCATACTGTAATTCTGTGGTCTTTGCTAGGGGTGTTGGGTTAGATCAGTGTTTGCCCTTGAAGTGTTTTTTTGGTAGGCACGGAAACTGGGAACAAGTTTTGGATATTGCAGCTACTTTACTTGATTATGGTTACTATGGTTATAGTTTGCTTTGGTTAAAAATGTGCTGCTCTACTTGCCTTGCTTGGCTTTTTTGTAAAGGGTTTGTAGCCAGTGTATTCTAGCTGTCATGGCAGTGTGTGCCTTATTTGAAGGATTTTATTGCTCCTGTTATTATTACTATTAGTATGCCAGTTGCTTAACCTACCTATTTTTTAACCTTCCTAGCCTTGCTGCTAGTGTGTGAAATGGCCAAATTAGGAATTGGAAAGTGAATGGGTTATTTGCATTATTTAAAATAAATAAATAAATCTGTTCTAGTAGATGTTGAAACATGCTTGGTGTTGACAGGAGTCTCAGCAGCTTTCTGCTTCCTTCCTTGGTGTGGCAGGAGAAACCCCATCAGCAGGCCTGGTGCCCCTTCCTGCTCATGCTGCTGCCTGCTCTCTTCCCTTTCAGTTTGGGGTTTGCCCTTACCCCAGGGAGCAATCCTGACGTGTAAGCAGGAGTATGCAAATAATGGGGTTTGGAAAAGTTGTGCTAGTTATGTCAGTGGCTGGCCAGAATGTGATAAAACTTAATAAACGTACTGTGCTGTCACAGATAAGGAGCGTAAGAGCATGGGGCAAAGTGTCTCTGCAGGAGCCGTTCAGGGCTGGTCTTTTTTGATTCCAGCCTTCTCTGGGGAAATGCAGTGTGATTTATTTATGTATTTCTTTTTTTTATGATTTGTTTATTTTAGTTGAAGTTTCCATTTTAAAATTTGTATCTTCACTCAAGCAGTGCAGCAATCCTGCAACAGGAACGGCAGCTCTGTCACTGCAGAGATTGGATGTAAGCCTTAGGAATAGCATCACAAGCAGGCACATCAGTTGTGCAAAGCAGAAAAACTTTGAAGGTGTTCTCAAATTCTTGAAGTGGGATTTCCCATGAATGGCTGGGGTTTCTGGCTTAGCTGGTTGTGTAAACAGCAAATAACAAAGACTGAGCAGAAGTGGCAGCTTCAAGCAGTGAGGTTAATCATGTATAATCACGCAGCGAGATGGTATCTGCCCTCTCTTTGAAGATTTCTTGATACTTTATCTCTTTCCTTTTTTTTTTTTCCTTTTTGAGTAGGTGGTTAGCAGGTTGCTTGACACAAGCTACTGTTGTCAGCTTTTGGTGTGGTTGCATCAATCTGAAAGTCTTTTCCGTGTAACCAAAACACTTCTGACGTGTTTATTCGCAGTCTTACAGACAGAAATTGCTATATATGGGACTTCAAATGCAAGGATGCTAAATATCTTCTCTGTTCTGTGGAACAGGTAACTGCTTGATACAATCTGCAAAATGTTTCAGCATTATAGTTACTTAAGGCTGAAGGTCAGATAATTGTTTGCTCAGAAATGAATGCAGCTTGTAGCATAAAATGAGTTATAGTTTGCGTGTCGGGTGAAAAATCCAAGTGCCAGTGGTATTGAGACAGGTCACAGGCCTGATTGCATAGTTTATAATAAGCTGTGGTTCTGAAATGAAATTAAATATTTGGGTATATCTGGCTTCAGTAAGAACATCTTAGTACCATTATACAGAAAACCAGTGTCAAGAGGTTTATTAGATACTTGGATTTTCCCTTTACAGGGAGTAGAACTTCTCTGGGTGTTCCATTGTCTGTATCATCTCTGAATGCAGATATGAGCAATTAGTGTTTTGTACTTTTTTTCTTTATCACATGAATTCACTAAGTAGCTTATTAAAGTCTCTAGATTTTTCTAGTAAAAAGTGGATGCAGGTACAGAGCTCTGCAGCAGAAACCCTTGGGTTTCTGTGTGCCAGTTGTGACTTAATGATACTTGTGTACTGTTTTCCTTGGCAATCTGTTGTAGGCCAATGTGAAATACTTGAATTGTATTTATGACCAAGATAACAGCTATGAATGTGCTTAAACAGCTATTGCAATTAGTATTCAGCTCATAATGGACAACTAATGGAGTCAATAACCTGTTTTTCTTCCACCCTGCAAGCTGTGTGGATGCAGGGAGCATAGATCTTTCTGGCATGTTAAAAGAGGTTGGATCGATCACGAGTAGTCCGAGTGTTCGAAGTAGAAACGGCTTTGTGATATGCCAGGCCAGGATGGAAAGGTCTTAAACTATTACACTGAGAGGATGTTAGAGTTTGGATGAGGAATGCAGGAGGGACGAAGGTACCAATTTCTGCAAGACATGTGATGACCAATAACCAAGCCATTGGTTACTTGCAAGGCTACTTTTTTGTGTAAATCATAATTTGAAATGGAAACAATCTTTGAAAACCAGTTTGCCTGTGTATTTTGTCCTAACACCCTTGGGGACTGCAGACAATAGTGTAAAGATGGTGTGTCGAAGCCTGGCACAGCTGTTGCCCCACAGAAACATGAATGCCCACTTGTCTTCTGTCCTGTCAGGGAGCTTCAATCGTGGTCCTTGGGACAAAGTCCTCTCAGTTACCTTCTCTTGCTCTTTGTTATTTGTGCAAGGTTGGCTGCTTTGGGTAACCAGAAGCTCATTTGAAAAATTAAATTGAAAATATGAAGGAGACTGATGTTTATTGGGAAACTTACTTTTATCCCTCTGTACTCCTCTTGAAGTGTACCCACAGCATGCAGCTGGCAAACTTCTTGAAAGCTACTTTTTTAATATCGTCCCCCTACAGTTGACTGTGATTTCATGACATGGGTGGAAGAAAGAGAGAGCATTACGCTTGAGAATGTTTAATAAGGCTAAAAACTGATGAAACAGCAGTTTGGAGTTTTTCTTAATTTTAAGATTTGTATATTGCTTGGTAGCAGCAGTAGTATTTCACATTAAATAAGAGCATCCATTCGGTTCTTTAAGTCGAGTGTTCTTCGCTGGTTGCTGAAATAAATCTTCATTACTGCTCTTGTGAAGTAATTTTTATTATGAAAAACTGACTATAGATCTCTCTTTTTATTGTCATTGCAGAAAACCTAGAATAAACTCTCAGTTGGTGGCACAACAAGTTGCCCAGCAGTATGCAACCCCACCACCACCTAAGAAGGAGAAGAAGGAGAAAGTGGAAAAACAAGACAAAGAAAAGCCTGACAAAGAGAAGGAAATTAGTCCAAGTGTTACAAAGAAGAACGCTAACAAGAAGACTAAGTAAGTTTGAAGGATACACCATTAAACATGGTGTGGTTTCAGTATCATTGAGCATTGATTAATCATGTAGTACAACTGACATCATACTCTCCATCTTCCTTCCAATTTTACAGACCAAAGTCAGACATTGTGAAAGATCCTCCTAGCGAAGCAAACAGCATACAGTCTGGGAATACTACAACAAAGACCAGCGACTCAAATCACACTTCAAGGTAACTTCATACTATAGTTAAGCTCTTGGTATCTCACAGCTGTGTTAAATAGCAAACACTGTGGTTTGGTTTGTTTTTTTGGATGGACAGAGTACCATCTAACCCACAGGGCATTGGTTTAGTATGGCAAGACCATCAGTGGCTATGAGCCTTCTCAGTGTACAAGCGCTCAGACACTCTGCTGATGCGGACACATTCAGGCATTGGAAATATTTCTCTGTTGTCCGCTCAGTTTTTGTTTCTCTGCTATAGTAATCATATTGTCAATTGGGCATTAATGCTTTCGATGTAAAACACAGCGAATGGAAAAACATTACCAAGTATTTGTAGTGGTCTGTAACAAATTCCTACCATCAGTTGATAGCAGTAACAAAGGTCACTTTTTTTTGCTTCTTTATCTGTAATTCAGTCACTGTAATTGCTAATTTTCCAAGTATATTGGATTAAAAACCTGCATGAACAGCTGTGCTACAATCTTGGTACCAACAAAAAGTGTGAATGGTTGGTTTTGTATTTATCTAGGTTTCAAATGAGTAGCTGTCTATGGAGAAAGGTTTCTTCCTAGTCTTTCCTGTACCAATACTCCGTGCTTGTTTCTTTAAGTGGCGCCTTGTGCTTTGTTTCTTAAATCAAAAATTCAGCATCAAAGAGCAGTTTTTATGTTATTGAACTTGGAGAGCTATAAGAGGCAGAATTCAACAGGGCACTTTGCCTATGTAGGCTATAGAAGAATTGCATCTCTCTAAAACATGCTGTAATAAGTGTTTTACAGTGAAGCCACATGAACTGAAGCAGTATTAGCTGCAAACAGTTGTAAAGCACATGGGAAATATGGTTCATGCTGCTGTTAGCATTAAGGTTGGCAAGACATGACTGCAGAAAACTGTTATCTTGGAAGTTTTTAAATAATATGAAAATCTTTAATAAGAGTGAATATCCTTTACACAATAACTGACTTGGATGTAGTGAGGGCAGTATGAGATTTGCTCTGCTAGAAGACTGAGCTGTTTGCAGGGACTGTTGTTTAACTCTTCCTCAGCCCCCAAAGAATCAAAGTGTCCATTCCTCATTTGCTTAGAGAAATATGGCTTTATTGCAATGATTTATTTTTCCCTGTTCTTTTTGGAATGGTACTTATTTTCAGACTTAAGTTGTAGGAGACTTGATACACTGGACTGGTGACATAATATTAAATTGATAGATTACAACAAATAATTGTTTTTACTCCTTGAAGGAGTCGCTCTGTCTACTGCAGAGTCTTTCAGTCCATGCTCTGTAGCAAGCTTCTGTCATTCCTGATTAATCCTTAATCATATCAGGTCTAGCTGGATGTTTTTAAGGAATGCATCATCTCCTGTTCTTAAACAGCCTTTTTAAGTGTTCAGTTTAGTGGAACCTTTCTTGCAGTTCACTGCCCTCAGAAGTGCTGTCTTTTTAAAGGATCTGTCTTTTATACAACTTATATGTTCAAATTTTTTTCATGCCCAGATTTCTTAACTGTTTTGGTAAATTGGCTTTTAAGGATCCCTGTTTTTTTAAGAAATCCTTTTTGAGCCTTTTGGATTGTTTCTGACAAAGTATCTTGGTCTGTTCCATGACTTCCTGTGCACTTTTACATTCATGATTTTGAAACACCTTTCTTATTTGTCCATAAACCCTTCTAGCGATAAGCATAAAACATCAGGGTGTTTAATATTGCAGAATAACGTGAATGAGCCCATCCCTTTGCCTTCTATAGGAAACAAAAGTTGGATGCATGTACTGAAGAGACTGTAGGTTTCCATCTGTGCTTCATCAGCTCTTTGCACAGGGGAGACCCCTAAAACTGGCTGCATCAGTGGTTGGAGAGCTCAGTTCTAAAACATACATTGAGAATATGTTTGTGAGCAAGGCTGTAGAGGTATCCTGCACCCCAGCCCTGCTTCCACCCCGTCCTTTCATGTTACTTTGTCTTGGCATTTAAAGATGCATGGGCAGTTTCATTCAGGTGCACAGTGCATGGCTTTTCTCAGAGGCTGCTGGTAGCAGGAGCTTTTCTGGGCAGAATGCAGCTTAGGCCATATGAACTCCTTTTATTCTTTCTCTTTTTTGTCCCCTGAATACCAGTATCAGCACTGGCTTTTGACAAGCAGTAGCAGGAATTTATGTTCCTGTTCATCCCTATAGAAAGGTGAAGGAAGAAAGATCTGTTCTGGTATCTGGGCCAGCATTTTTTTGACTGTTTCTGAGTACAAGAGAAAACAAATGACCCAGGCAAATTACAGGAAGAACTGGGTTTCCTAGAGGAACTTGGGGCTTAGGGAGGGAAACACGTATGCGTACTACGTTTCCGGGAATGCTTGCTGCTGTGTTTGTTACCGATGCTTTGGGGGCAGCCTGCGTCTGCAGAGACGCTATCTGAAAGCTGACGGAAACCCCAAAACATGCTGATCTATCTGGCCTTTCTTGTTACCCACAAACAAGGTGACATCATTTCATCTAGCTTGTGGTTATGTGTTGTGTTTGCCAGCGCCTGCAAGTGCGTATGCACAACGCATACGTGTGGGTGTGTGTGTCTCACTGCTGCGGGAATTCACTAAGCTCAGTTGTGAGTTTGAAAAGGATGGTCACTGAACCAAGGGGCTGTCTCAAGTAGGAGGTTTTACTGACAGTTACCCCAGTGCAGTGGTATTTGAATTGTATTTTCTACCTATTTGAAAGGCTTTTCCTGCAGTACTTGTTAAAAATTGAACCAGCCTCCTAAGCTAGGTATGCAAATACTGTTTGTGGTGCAGTAACGTCATTTTTGGTAAGGAAGTTTGTAGAAGTGCAGTTCTTCTATTTTTGAAGCTGTACATCCAGTCTGAATACTTTATTCTGTCTAGTTCTAGAATACTGCTTGGATAATGACTACTTAAGGACTTTCCGCTTGTTAACTTACCCCTGCAGACCGTTGAGTGTGCATGGTGAATACCAAGTGTGCCAAATTTCCTCTTTTTTTTGCTTTGACTGCACTAACCTAATGTGCTGCAGACAAGGAGGAAGAAAGGCAGATTGGTTTAAAAACTGGAGCTTGATCCCAAAGTAAACTAACCTTCCTTCCATCCCGTGGAATAAGGCAGTTCTCAGCAAGCTACTTTTCAGTGATGTATAAAGACTCTCCATTTTAATTTCCCTTTTGGGAGTATTCTACCGCTTCAGCCTGACCTTTAATTAGGAGCAAAAGCTGCAAATTGCAGCAGTTGCTGCAGCTGACTTGGAATTCTCTGGTAGCTGGAGGAGTGTCCAAGATTAGTTGTATTAAAGCTTTGGACCAGCCTCTGAAATGCGTGTGAATGTCAGCTTCCTAGAGTCTAGACCCTTATTAGCTGCATTACTAATTGAATGATAACACAGCATGCAAATTACTGAGATAATCTTGGGTAATAAATACAAGTGTGGTGTGTTCTGGTGGCTTTGATCCCCCCATCCTTTCCCCTAACCAAAAATGCTAGCTGCAGGAAACACTGTTGTACATTCTGGATTTTATTTACAATAGCCTCAGTTCCAGAGGGAACATTTAGAGCAATTTTATACATAGGCTGATTGGGCATCTGATTTGTATAAGCTCAAAGCAGTTGAAAGAGAAGCCAAGTTGTCCCAGTGCCTGTGTTGTTTGCAGCTGCAGAGTTCCAATATGGGAATGAAAGAACCGTGGTCAAATGCTTTCATGTGGTTTTGTATTGCAGACTCACAGCCTTGTCTCATAACATCAGGGCACATGATGAGATGGTGAATTTAGATAAGAGAATGCTTTCATCTGCCCCTTGGGGAGAAGATCCTTTGGTCTGTCTGGCTCCTGTCCTCTTGGCTCTGCTGTAGTGTCCTCCTTTCTGGCAGAGTTGGATTAGGAATAAGTCCATAGCAAGACAGGTCTTTTCCTCTGGGGCTGAACATGCTGCTGTTGGCCCAGGCTGTCACAGGGAAGCAGTTCAAACCTTCATCTTCTGCTATGCAGCATTCACTGCTGCCTGGGCTCTCCCAGTTACTGCCATCTGCACAGGCAAGCATAGGACAAGTCACATGGAGTTTGTTGTCAAATCCTTTTCCTAATAAACTTTTCCCTTCTCGCTTATTTTTATCTGTTTTATAAACATTTTCTCATTTCTTTTAGGCCCAGACTGAAAAATGTGGACAGAAGTACCGCACAGCAGCTGGCAGTCACAGTGGGGAATGTCACAGTAATTATCACAGACTTTAAAGAAAAGACTCGCTCTTCTTCCACATCGTCTTCTACAGTGACCTCCAGTGCAGGATCAGAACAACAGAATCAGAGCAGCTCGGGCTCTGAGAGCACAGACAAGGGCTCGTCCCGTTCCTCCACGCCAAAGGGGGACATGTCGGCAGTCAACGACGAATCTTTCTGAAAATTGCACATGCAGTTGTGGAAACTATGAATTCAGGGTATGAAATTCAAACACTCCACCTGCCCATGCTGTTCAGATCCTGGAGAGCCTCCTCTGTGCTTGAACACACACACACTCGGACATCGACCTCTTACTGATGCAACCAGGATGACTTCTGCTTGCCGTGGGCATCTGGCCACCAAGGAATTTCTCACCCTGACGATTACTCTTGACACTTTTATGTATTCCATTGTTTTATATGATTTTCCTAACAATCATTTATAATTGGATGTGCTCCTGAATCTACTTTTTTATAATATCTGCTGTGCACAATTTTCCATGAACATTACAACTTTTTGTTTTGGGGTAGGGAGCGGGTGGGAGGGAAGGGGGCTTTATTTATTGCATTCACAAACTCCATCCTCTTTCAACATATCCTTTTTAAGTTCAGTTCTTCTTCCAGTTATACTGTGTACTATCAGTTTTGATATAAATTATATATAAATATATATATAAATAAATATATATAAAGGGTTATTTGAAACCAATACATGGAAACGCTGGTGCTTGAAACACTGTGAAGTGAAAAAAAAATCATTTTTGAACAGTTCAAGATCTGGGACAGTCCCCTTCTGTGAAAGTACCGAAACTGAAATGGAACTGGTCTTAGGTGAAAAGCGTTCCTGAAGGTTTGAACCTGGATGGGACCTGTTCTCTCTATTGTACCTTCCCTGTTTCTTCCCTAAGCAATGGCTAAAACGTACTGGACACGCGGTTTTGATTTTTATAGCTTGGGATCTGAAATGAGAAACGATTACTCCAGGTAGCTTGTGTTTCTCTGGGGGTAATTCAGATTGGTGATGTGTAAGTTCATGTCCGGCTGGAGCGTAAGTGTTCACAACCGGACTGGTGTTGGCATGGCACAGAGTCATTGTTTTAGTAACGTGAGTGTCACTCTTGTGCATAGCCAATCCCACAGATGTTTGGTGTTCTTAGATTTAATGAATTTAGTCCATCTGCGTCAGTGACCAAGATAACTGTAGAACTGGAGTGGTTTGCTTTGGGTTGGAAGGCAGCAGGGAGCTGTAGGGCTGGGAGTGATTGCAGGTTGAGGGAGCAAGCTGGTGCTCATTCCAGCCCGCGGCATGTGGGTCAGTCCTTGTCTGTCCCATATGTGCTGTTGGGGTGGCTCTTCTCCTTGAAATCCATCTCTATTCCAAGGGTGGTTTCGAACAGAACCTCCTCCAGTGATGATGCTGGGCTTGTCAGCGTTTGGACGCTTCGCCAGTCTCCTGTGATGGGAGCAAAAGTAGGGAAAAACTTCCATGCTGGCAAGTGAGTGACACGTGCTCATTACCAGCATCTCATTCGTTCTTGCTCTAACGCTATTCAGACTGTAGTTTCTTTTCTTGGCCTGTTAATGTTGCTTTACAGTTTACCTTCCATGCATTATCCTGCTAAAACACTAAGCTGAAGAGGTGAAACAAAACAACAAATCCCAAACCTTTTCAGCTTTTCATCTTTTTTTTTTTAGTGGCCCCAGGGTGCTTTGCAGTAATTTCAGGTGCGGAGGCTATGGCTTCACTTGACATCAAATGCATAACTTTTGGGCATGATGAAAGAGGGCCGCGTTTCGACAACTTTGTGCCAGCTTGTTATATTGTGAATTATTTGCTTAGCAAGAGTAATTTCTCTTTGTGGAGGCAACTGATTTAAGATTTCTTTTAAAATCTGTGTGGTTTTGAGTAGCAGACATAGGTTCCTTTCACGCTGGTGACAGAAATGTGTGAGTAGGGATCTGTTACAACCCCAGCTCCAAGGTATGCGCAGTGGCAGCGGCTTTGTAGCAGTGGTTTTACTCTGAACATGTTAACGTGGGCACCCTAACTTAATTTTGCTTATATTCACAGTATAGGCTGTCTTTACCTTTTTAAGCATTTTTAAAGTGTTAAAAGAACCAAAGGAAACCAGATGCTTCCTATGAGCATCAAGACAATTTATTATACATAGTTTTAAATACTATGACTTTCTCAATCCACAATTTAACATTAGTGGGATATTGCAAAGACATTCCTTTTCCAGTTTTTACTATTCCTTTAAGGGTCTCAGGGAGGGTAAACTGGTCAGCCATATTTATTTATTTTACTGAAATGTATTGGAATAATTTTTTAAGAGAGATTTTTTGAAGATGCCCCCAAACTTGTATATTTTGCACTGCTTTATAAATGATCCATTATCAATTAGGCTTGCGTGCATCTCAGCCGTGATCCAGCGAAGAGTGTGAGCCAGTGGTGAGTCCCTCCGGCTTCAGGCAGGGCTAATTCTGGTGCTTCAAGTCAAGCCATGAGCTCGCCTTCTTCACTGAATCTGGGATTTTGTGCAAAAACAAAATAAAGCATTGTGTGTACCAGGAAATGGCTTCTTTTTCAAGTGAAAATGGACCTGTAGATCAGTTGAAAAAGCTTTAACGCCGTAACCAGCTACTCATGGCTATTGGTAAAGTTGGTAACATCTGTCTCTTTGGGCGTGCCTCCTTGATAAAGTAGCTTATTATAAATAAGTGGGAAAATTTCTTTGGAACAAGTGACCTGTAATTCTGCATTCAGTAGAAATTGCTAGCTAAGCATTGAACCTCCCCAGCCTCATCCGTAGCTGTTGTGTTGTGGATTTGACAGATAGTGTTTGCTTTTACACTTAATTTCTGAAGTTAGCATCCCGACAGCACGTGTCCATGAGTGGGATTCCCTCTGGGTTATCTCACTGTTAGTGGGGAACGTGTTGAAGAACCAAACCGACCAAAACACTAGCATAGGGGAAGGACCAGATTTGTGGTGTTCAGTGGCACAGAAAGCAGGTAAGTAAAGCACAGTGTTACATTCGCAAAGTTTCAACTCTTACACAGACACACACACACACACACAGACACCAACACAGCTTGCCTGACTTGCTCAGTTTGATGTAGTTCTGCAAAGGGAAAATGACAGCGTTTTACACCACCAGGCTATTTATTTTAATTGGAACACTTTGCTTGTTTCAGATTGGACAGATCAAAACAATTGGCAGCAGCTTCTGTGAGTTTATTTCCACTGAGATGTTTTCACCTGCCTTACCAAGATCATTCTCAGTCTACTTTTTTAAGCTCTACCGTAAACTTAAATTATTGAAAATTTATTAATTGCTGACTATATGATAACCTTTGCTTGTATGTAACCGAATGGTTTTAAGAGCCAACATTTAGAGTATGACAATGGAGCTGAACAGTTTTTAATGCGCAAGCAGTTCTGTTCTTGTGTATGACTTGTAACCTTAATTTACTGTGTAAAGATGGTTACATTATTTCCTTAGCTTTGTTTGTTGGAGACAAATATAGAATGCTTGTTTAAGTATGTCAAAACATAATCTTATCTTGTGGATTTTTATGTTAATGTATTATACGAGCTATATTTTTCATTTGCCCAGAAAGACAGCTTGTATAACGCTCTTGAAAGTTTTTCCGCTCTGTAAAGTCTTTAGAGCTGACAGTCCTGTTAGGTTTGTTTTAATCTTCATGCTAAAGTGTCAATGGTGGTTTTGTGAACTGGTCAGAAATTCACAGGTCTTAAATGTTTTTGGGAAATTTATATTGGACACTGCTCTTTGTCTAGCAAATAAAAGATGTTAATATATTCCTGTTACTGGCATGTGCACGACTGTTATTAGAAGCCACTTTATCATTTTCCTGCTTTAAATAGAAATGTCTATTTATGAATTCTGCTTGTAGTTTTTTCACAAATAAAATAGTAAAATTTAATTAAATCTGAAAGCTCTCTTTTTTGGGAGATGCCAGGATCCAGAAAAAGCAGAGTCCCATTTTTGGAGCTGTCTTTATGTCGCGTTCGTGAGCCACTGCTCGAGCACCCCACTTCTGCAGAGGGCTGTGCATGTAGGAAACTTCAGTGAGTAAATCTGTGTTGTTCTTTGGGACTAACAATGAATGGAAACTTTGTGGCAGATGTGTCTGCAGAATTTGGGTTCTGGTGTTTTGAAATGTGCGTTTCCCCCTTCTCTGTAGCTTCAGAAACGACAAGGCTTAGTGCAGAGGATTTTAGTGAGAGCCCTTGGGAGTTCCTTCAGCTTGTGCTAACAAACTCCCATGGGTAAAATTAATAAAGTTTAATTGAGAGCCTAATTTTATAGCATAAAAATACTGACATTTTGCAAGCTGTATTTTGGTGCTCTGCCTCTGAAACAAGGTGATGTGAATTACTGCGCTCTGTCTAGTTCTTAGTTTCTCTCCACCCACCCAAGACAGGGTATGTGTGGCATAATTTCAAATACAAAGTTGAAGTTTGAAAACCAAACAATAGGTAAAATGCAAAGGAGAGAAAAACTTACTCTAGAGGTTTTTCTTAGGAATCTGAATGCAGTTCTAAGCTGCGAGCCATCTGGGTATTTTTGTGTATGCTGGGGGAAGTGTGCATTACAACTAGAGGTCACTTGGAAAAAAGGCACTGTGCAAACAGACTCTTAACATGCTTTTAACCTCAGTTGGAAGCGATTCAAAATCCTTTGTGCCAAGAATAAGAAGAAACAGGAAAGGTAGTGGTTGTTCTACAGAACTGAAAAGCACTTGCTTGGCACCCTGGACAAGTGAGTAGAGAAATAGCCCTTGCCTTGAAGAGTGTACAGGCCCTGTCCTCAACCTGCAAAATGTGGGCAAAGTAGTGAGAGCTGGAGGAACCAGAGGAGATGGCTTCGTCTTCATCAGCATCTACCTCTTCCATTGCAGGGAGGAGTGTTGAATGGAGCCAGCAAATGGCATTCCATGGCAGTGCCGGTACCTGCCAAGCCAGCCCAGTTACCACTTCCCCGAGACTTTGGTTGGCTGATCTCCTGGAATTGCCTTGCCTTGGATCCATGTGAGCTGAGAGCTTTGCTCAACGCTGGAACAGCACAATTGACCCTGCTCTGGTGGAAGGAGATTGGAGGCTGCAGGGATAAGGGTACCCAGGGCTGCTTCAAGGTATGTACTGGACTTGGGTGTTATGTTGAAAGGTTTGTGTTTACTTACAGGTAGCTCAGAAGGAGCTGGGGATGGGAAAATCAAGCTCATGGCTTCTTAGGGCTTTGTAAATTTATTTTCTGGCCCAAACAGTTACATGTTTTAAGAGTTAGAGATGTTATAAAAATCAGCGCCCACTCGCCTGAGAGAGAAGAAAACCCCCTCCTCCATGAGGCTCCTGTCAGCTAATTCTTTAAACTGCATCTGTTTAAATCCGAACATACCTCCTTCACACAGCAATTTGGGGGCAATTAAAATGAGCAGACGCTCCCACCCTGCAGTCTGGCAGGAGCTGTAGAAACCCACAGCAGGGCTGTGCCTCTTCCTTACCCACCAGACACACAGCCCTCTCGTGATTAGCTGTGTATGTCCAGCAGCGTTCTATCGCATCAAATGGGAGTTTGCAGGGGCCAAAGCAAAAGGTTGCCTGCAAAGGACGTGTCAGATGTTCCCACGGGAACGTGACTGCTGAGTGTCGTGCCTAGTCAGCAAAGTGCCCTGAGAAGAGGCTTGTGAATCCCAACTCTGAGCAAACTCCTTCCCATCTCATGGAGGCAGCTACATGAAGAAGAAACTGCATTGGTGGCTGCAGAGCTGTTGCCTGTCTTTCCTTGTTTACATGAACAAAAACCCCAAACAACCCCCCAAAACCTGCCTGGGAAACTGGGCACCCTTTACTGCAGAAGGGGAGGTGTGAAGATAGAGTGCCGCTGTGGGGGCAGGTTTGATTGTGGCTTCCTCCACATACATATGTTTGGCTTCAGGCAAGTGTCTTGCCTTGCTGTGTGTTGGATGGACTGCTGCAGCCCCATTCGTTTGGTTGTTTAAACCTGAGGAGAACATGTTTCAAAGAGAGCAGAGCTGTGAAACTTCACAAACTGAAAATCTAACAAAATAACCCCAAACAAAACCCCTAAACCCCTGGTATGTGGGTCTCCCCACATTAATTAGTTTTTCTTCTTTTCCCTGTGTTGCTTTTCCTTTGAGCCACTAAAAGAGAAATGAGCTACACAAGCATGATAGAGATTGCCTTTAATGTATTTGCTGTTGAATCCTCTCCCTGTCCTCCCTGGCCATCTGGGTTTCATGAGGTGGATGCTGTGCCTGTGCAGACTTGAGCACAGAGCCTGAGGGCAGCTTGAAACCTTTCATATGGCACTGGGAGCCATAGCAAAGCCAATGTGTCCTGATCATGGAAAGCCAGCAGGATCTGGAAGGAGGAGGAGAATCTGCTATCTGCATCCCTGATTCCTTCATGGCTTTTGTAGTTGTAATAAGGACAGGGAAATGTCAGCTCTTTCTGCCCTTTTCCTTCTTGGCTTTTTCTTTCTAGGGTATTTAGATGTGTACGTCTTGCTTGTCATTTGCTGGTTTCCACCTTATGATGGCTGATTGCTTGGTATTTGTACAGAGCCCTTTTCCAGACATGGTTGAGGCTGATGCTGATCCCAGCTGAACCTGTCTAATGGGAAGGATGTCAGCAGCTTCTGCAGTGTTTCCTCATTGCTTATTTAGGTGTCTCAGCAGAGACAAAGCTGCATGCAGAAATCACCAATAACATCAGAAGGCTGCCTCAGAAATTCCTAATCGAACCATTTCAAGTCAGGCCAGTGCAATTATCCCACTTGCAAAACCTCCATAGCATTGAAACCTGTGACAGTGAAGGGCACTCCATACCTAACTCTGATCTTCACCTCATGCTCATATTGAAGCTGGAAAACAGTGTTTTACTGCAGCCAGGTCTTGTTGTACTGCAAATCTTGCAGTGCTTGCCTCAAGTCCCCTGTTGCTCCTCAAACAGGGATTGCTCCTCACAGAGCTGTGAATGATCTGGCAGCCTTGGCTGCACAGGAAACACAGAAGGCACGAGCCAGTTATGCTTCCTAGATGAGGAATCATGAAACAAACAGTTCTTTGTTCTCCTCTGTCTCCGTAGGAAAGGAAAAAAGAGGAGAGCGAAATCACTCACCACCAGGGTTATTTATAATTTCCAGGATCTTGAAGATTTCAGGACTTTCTAATGGTTCTAATTTTTTCCAGCTTCTTGTTTTTCAGCAATAGGAGCTGTCAAGACTCTTCCAACATACCTGAGGGGCTGTTCCAGCACTCGCATCGCCTCTTCTCCAGAGCCATTCTGAGAACCACTCATAAGTGCATGGTAACTACTTGGAAGTTACAGTGTGAGAATCCCTGTTGCTCTGCCTCTCTTTCTTGGGCAATCCCCCCCTTTCTCCTGCCAGCAGGTGAGGCAGAAGCATTTAAAGCCTGTAACACTGATAGCATTCACTCTAATACCGTGAGATTCCCAGTGTAATACACACTTGATAACAGCATATCAACAGCTTTTAGGAATTATTAATTGACCACAGCTACTGGGGCAGGCTGCAGTTGGAGTTTAGAGATCTGAAGTGTTTAAACTGCTCTAAATTGCTCTAAGTATTGGAAAAAAGCAGATTTGGGAGCTGATTTTGGATATAACCTCGTGAGCAGGAGGGAGCTGGCATGCTGCAGAAACACATGGTTGCCCAGGTAAGGAGAATGGGAATGAATAAAGCTGATTTTTGCTCCATCTCAAGCTGTGCTGTTGGGGCTGTATAATTCATGTTACCTGGGAAGTTCGGGGTGGCATTGGCCAAAGTTTTCCATGTTTGTATATGTATTTTAGGGGGGGATTAACACTCAGAGTAGTGTAGTGCAGCAGGAGAGCCACTGAAATTTTAATTCTGTCTTCATCCAGAACTTAATACCTAATATCTATAATCTATGTAATATATATAATCCATATATAAATAGATACAAATCTATATAATATATAATGCATAATCTGAAATAAATGTATGTTAGATTTTACATAGGTTGTAGAGATAATCTATGTGACAGGCTAAAGACATGATAAAGGTTAAGTACATAACTGGTCAAAAGCTCTCTAATAGGGGTTTAGTCACTTGT
The DNA here is from genome assembly GCA_039877255.1 of Loriculus beryllinus. Lineage (NCBI taxonomy): Eukaryota > Metazoa > Chordata > Aves > Psittaciformes > Psittacidae > Loriculus > Loriculus beryllinus. The sequence goes on from JBCJKH010081141.1 coordinate 20,085, forward strand.
TGTCTTTTGAGGAATCCCTGATGTAAGCCAAGTATAAATAGGGCCAACGATCCATCCCACCCCTTTTAGGTGGTTTATCACTGTTTTACTTTGCAGACTGGCTTCAGCAGCAAGTAGGCTGTTTCTCTCTGTTCATATGCTTTACTTACCAATGGGATTTATAGAAAATAGTGAGAAGAGGGCAACAAAAATTCAGCTTTTCATTAAACTCTTTTCTTTCTGATCCAAGAGAGACAAAACTATGGAGCAGCAGGAGAGACCTGGTTAGGGCTCAAGGCTGATGCTACTCTCTGGGAGGTCCAATTTATACATCCAGATTTTTCCCAAGATTTAAAGAAATGTCCATCAGCCTGGAGCCTCCCAATGGCTGTTGGAAGAGGCTCATAGAATCTGGATGGAGAAGCCTAGTGGGTGCCTCTGCCCAAGAGCAAACTAATTGCATGTTTCAGCATTTCCCACATGCTCATGTGCCTGTCATTCCCAGCAAAGAGAAACTTCTGCAATCTCCAAATCTCTCTGAGCAGCCTTTGTAAGAAGTTGAGCCTTTGGCCAAGGGTGAGGGCTGCATCCAGACATTAATAAACCCGATAGCAGAGAGCCAGCAAAAAGCCTGGCAGCATCCCTACAAGCCCAGGATCTGTGCTTGCTACTAGGAGACAGAGAGGATGGAAATGTATTTAACTGCTTCTATTGTTCTCCTTATTCAACCGAAGTTTTGCTGGTGTGAAGTTAAGGAAGGAAAATGTGGCCTGGAGTTGCGGAAACACTCCCTGGAAAAGGAATATGGTGATTCCTGGGGGGTTGAATTGTTGCTGCAGCGCAGGGCGTGATGGGTGTGTGACAGCCTCTGTCAGCGATCTAATGGGAGTCACTACGGTACAATGGCACAGGGAAAAATGAGTGATGGGAAACTCCCCTGGCTGCAAATGCTCCCGAATTGTGATGACACTGAGAGGGGGAGAAAGCCAGCGGGGAGGCAGGAGAGGCGGGTGCATGGCTGGGCTGGGGGTGCCAGGTTTTGGGAATTGTGTGCAGGCGTGTGGCTCTGAATCAGCCCTTGCTGAGTATCAGCCTCTGTCTGTATCGGCTGCCTCCAGCTTCCCACGGCTCCCAGGAGGGTCTGACACTCCCTGGGCCTTTGCAGCATGAGCAAGCTGCCTTCTGAAGCACTGGGAGAGAAGACCGAGCTCAGTGGCTCCATGCTGCTGTGTTGCTCCAGAAATCATGGAGCAGGTTGGAGTGGATGGTCCCGCTGGCCACCCCTCAGCAATAGCGTTGTCAACCTTTGCTCTTGTTTCCTGCATCGGTTTATCTTACTGAGCAGGACCAGCTCTGCTTTTAGACCCTTATGGGCCCATCTGTCCTCTTGCAAGTCCTCTTACAGATGCCAATCATCATTTTCTTTCTGTATGAAGTTACAGATCCTGCAGTTTTATATATCCAAAGTCTTCATCAATCAAAAGATTGAGTTAAAGGAGATGAGTTAGAACTACTTGGAGGTGACTGCTATTTCTTTACCCACACAGTGGAGGGGGGACAAGCAGGCTGTGGTACCTGATGTGCCCCATGCAAGGCAGGGGTTCAGAGCTGGCTGGACAGTGTGCCTGGATGGAGAGAAGGCAGTGATGACCCCATATGCACTCTTATAGTGATGTGATTTTCCTAATCTGGGTGTAATGGGTTCACTATGCTCTGCCTGTCACTTAGAGAGCTCTAACCAGTGGAGAGAAGGTTCTGATTTGAAGAACTGCAGGTGAGTGGCCTCCTTCCTCCTCAGATCCGTACATCAGCTGAGGAAAAGGAGCTGGAAGGAACAGAACGTGCTGCCCTTAGAGCCCTGGTCTCACTCCTAGTCTTGGGAGAGCCATAATGAGCCACTGGAGTTGTTCTTTCTGATATGTTGATTATTGTATTTTACGCTGGGTTAGGAGTTACATCTGTGCAAGAAAGGGATCTGCACCTTGCCCTGCTGGACAACAAGTGATGTTTTCCCAACAGCACATCTTGTTTGTAGTGAATTAATGGCTCTTCTGTTTTTTAACAGGTCTCCTGAAAGCCAGGTTTGTTACAAGGGTGTTGGCTTTCCTGAAAGCTGGGGTGATGGAGCAGATCTCAGATGTGTCTGGATTTAAGTGAGGTGTTGTTTTGTTTGCTGGGGGTGGTTGGGGATTGGGAGGTGATTTTGGTTTGTTTTGTTTTCTCTCTTCCTCAATCTTTATCGGGTGCTAACAATACTTTTAACACCTGGGCTAGGATAAATGGTGAGGGCTTTTTAACTTAACCTTTGTATTTGGATGATTTCCAAGTCACTGGCAGAGACAGAGCTCATCTGTTCCTGCAGGATGGAGACTGAAGCTGGGGACACCACTCTGAATGCCCTCCCTGAAGCAGAAGATAAGCAGGGGAGGCTGCCTGTCTGCTCCAGCCATCCCTGGCTTGTCATGTGTATTTGGACCTTGAGATGCTCCTGCTGAGGCTTTCACAAGCCATGTCTTGTGATTTGGGCCAGTGTGAGTAATGCCACTTAGGAGTCTTAAAACTGTGTGGGGAGGAAGGGGAGGCAGAGCTCAGGCTGCCAGCTCTGTGTGTGTGTAACCATGCCATTCAATGAACTTAAGAAAAATAATAAACAGTGGTGCTCTTACCTCAGGCTATCCATTAGGAGCGTGATTTAGTGCAGGGAGAGCTATAAAGGCAGTTGGTAAATCTTTCGTGCAGTACAAATGAAATCTCTTATGGGAGGAGAAAGGGCCCTGGGTAATGGGGGGGAGGAGGGAGCAGCCCTTGCCCCCTGGTCTAATTAGGCTGTCCAAGAGAAGTTAATATAAAATAATGGATCTGGGAAGCCCAAATCTTCACAACCTCAGGAAGGACTTCATCCCCTTAAATTATAAGGCTAAGACCTCATTCAACAATACTTTGAAGGAGATCAACTGCACTGCTCACGGCAGCTGAGGGCCTGGGCTCCGGCTCTGCGTGATTATGGTACTTTCTGAAGAGCTCATTTCTATTCCCATTGAATGCTACTATTTTTATCCACCTTAAATTCTAGAAGGTATTTCCAAGTGGGAAGCAGAGCAGAGAAAAGCAGATCTTAACTCTGCTCTGTGCAGCGATTTCAGTGAAAAGGAGAAAGAAATGTTTGAAATAGCTTATGCCTGTTTCTGAGTGTGGTAGCGAAGCACCCAGAGGTCCCTGGCACCCTGTGGGTGATGTGACATGGTGGGGGGTCACTGCTGGCCCTTTCTCTTGTGGGGTTCGTGGGCTCCTGTCTCCCTGCTTGGAGCCACAAGTATCCAGAGAGGGGCCACAAGGGAAGGGTGATGCCGGCAGAGAGGTTGTGTAGGATCTCTGGTTAGTGCTCACCCCCAGCATCCTCTTCTGTCACCCTTCCTAGGGCCTCACTTGCCTTTGCAGTGTGATGGGGAGCACTTTGATCCTTTTCCATGTGAGAGACAGAAGTGCAGAGGGACCGCACTGGCTGCAGCCAGTTAGTTGGCATGAAGTCAAATAGGAAAACTTATGGCCCACGAGAGCCAGAAGTGTAGGTGTTGTAAGGATACCTTAGCTCTTTTGCGCTCTCCTGCTCGAAGCCTTCCAGCATAACACCCCAAAAAGCCTGGAGAGCTCAGGGCTGGACATAGCTGACCCCTACATCGCTGCTGGTGCCATGGGATGAGAGGAGCAGTTTGGGCCGGAGATGGAGTGGACCCTGGCTGGAAAACACAACCTGGGACTGAGCATCGTGAGAGTGCACAAATAGTGACTGGGATCCATGAGTCTGTTGTAGTTTGTGAACCTGGCCATGCAGGTTTAACAGGGCTTTTATCTTGTGCTTACTCCCTTCTGCAGCCTTGCCTTTTACTTCTGTACATGCCGTGGTTTTCTGAAGCTGCTGAGCATGATGTTGCCATATACAGCTTCGCTTTGTGCTGGGCAGAAGCATCCTGCTTGAACATGAAATATAGATCAGAGATCAAGTGAATTATTGTGTCATGCTGCTGCTCGGGCAATAGGGAGTCTTTAAATCAATCAGCCCCCAAATAAATAAATAAACGTGCAGCAGACACGCTGGAGTGCATGTCTGATTCCTATCACAGGCAGTAATTCAAGGCAGATGCTTGCAGTTTCTCTGCTCCCCAGTCTGCGTTACCTGGGCTGCTGAAGTCGCATGAGACAGAAAGCAAAATTTTTTCTGAGCTTTCATTATTGTTGCCAAAGAAACCATTTCAGTTGCTTGCCACGTGTGCAGTGGATCTGGTTTGATCCATCTGGATGTTGAGGGCTGAAGGAAAAGGGCTCTGGGGGAAAGGAAGTCTGCAGAGTGCAGCCACCTCGGTGCCAATGATGCTGCCTGTGTGGCTGTGGCTGGGAGCTGGAGGAGGAGGAGTGAGTGCTGCTCCTTGGGGATGCTTGAGGGGCCCTGATTAGTGTTATTCGTTTGACCATGAGCATCCCCATGACAGCACGCACCTCGGTGAGCTGTGGCTGAAGGAGCTCCTCATCCTTCAGAGACCTTGCAGACATTGCCCCAGGGAGGGCTGTGAAAGCCTGGCAGGAAGAGCTCTCCAGCCTCCGGCACTTACAGATTTCCTTTCAGCCCACATCGGTGCTCCGGAGAGCAACGTTTGAGGTGTTTGATCTTCCCAGGCTGCCGTCTCTCCCTGCAGGCACCAGGCTCTGAAGTGCAGCTCCCCAAGGGTCTGCATCTGTGGGGCATCGTTTTGCTCCCTCCTTGGCTGCCCTGGGGGATCGCTGGCATGGGCTGTGTGCACCCTCTGTGCAGGACAGCCCAGGGTAGGGATGGGGTCAGTTGCTGTGTCCCTGTCCTGGTTAATGCCCATCCCTGGGGATGGCTCCAACACCAGTGATGAGTATGGGATACTGAGGGTCAGGTGAAAACCACATAGGGGACCAGAGGTGACACGAGCTGTGCTAGGTAGGGAGAGCAGTGGTTGTGTGGCCATCCAGGCTCCAGGAGGGTGGCAGTAGGGGTTTAGTCCCTTTTCCAGGGCAGCTTTGGTCACCTTGGCAGGCCCCTCACCAGTCCCTAAGGCTGGAATTTGATCGTGTATTTGGATTTCAGTATTACTTTGCTCACAGCTGCAGTGTGCTGCCCTTGGTGAGCATCCGTGCATCCATGGATGCTGGTGCTCTATAAAGGTAAATGAGCCCCGATGTTGATACGAGGCTGCTGGCATGGCAAGGCTTCCCTTTGCACCATTTCATCTGTCCTGAACAGACCTGGTGGCATCATTCCGAGATGATATTATTTCACTGAGTCAGGGCCTCCTCTTCCTTTAATTGCTCCAGGAGTGTGTTGAGACTGAACCTTGGACCAATGAAGCCGATGTTTTCCTGACATCTTGCAATGGGAGATAAAGCAATTGCAACACCAGGAATTCAGCCTGGGTTTCCAAAGCTATAGCCCTGGGGAAGAACTGAGCTGATGCATGGGTAAGTTGGTTTTTCTTATCTTCTAAAGCTTTGCTAGTGACCCCAGAATAATATAGGTCAATCAGTTAAATCCACTCAGCACATAATCCCGTGCCCTTCTGAGTTAACACAGCCTGTATAACAAGCAGGTATGCTGATATACAGAGTCACGCTGGATATGCACATTGTTTATCCAGCCAGACCACAGAGGGTCCACCTCTCAGGCCTTTACCCTGTTTTGGTGTGCTCCTCCTCCAGCAGCGCATCCCAGCACGGACGGTGGCATAAATCCTTCTTTGCAAATCATTGACCCAATAGGTCATAAAAGCTCCTTTATGGTCTGTCAAGACAAGCTAGGTTCTTTACGTGCACCCTAAGTCAGCACAGTAAAACTTTTACGGTGTTTTCAATACCAAGAGCTACTGCACATGAACAGCAACTAATTTTTAAAGCCTTGGTGTTTCAGCTGAGGTGGGTTGTTTTCTCCCCACTATGTTGGAAAAACACTTAGGTCAGTGCTTTCCAAAGTCAGTGCCTGCAGTTAAATTCTTTGCTCTGATGGGATGGTTTAACTTTTGCAAACACTGAGCACCCCTTGAAAGGCACTTCTAAAAACCAGGCTGTTTTCTGGTGGCATCTGTGCCAGCCGAGAATCTGAAGCTCAGGATCGCAGCTGTGCTGTGACATTGTGGCTTTAAGAAAATGAAATCCTTGTTTGGCTGTGAAATTGTCATAAGAGTTAATGCGTGTTTATTTAGTATAACAATGGGTGTAAGTGAACTATAAAGGCTTCCTTGTTCAAGGACTTGGGTGCAGAAGGCAGTCAGGGCTGTGCTCCCAGCTGCCTCCGGGGTGCTGGAGCACATTGCTGCCCGTCACCACCAGTTTGCACTGGGCAGAGGGGGATCCACAACTCCACTTGTCTGTGCCAGCTCATTTTGATGCTGTAACTTAATCTTGGGCCTAAGCCTACAACTTAACCCTCTTGGTTCATCCTCTCCTAACCAGCAGGAGCCCTGCTGCAAGTCTGGAGTCTCTGCCCCATGTTGTACCTTCTGTCTGTGTTTTGAGTGTTGAGCCAAAGTAGCGTGCCATAAAGTGTGCTTCTGGCTTCGGTTTCTCAGCCCTGCTTTGGGCTGCCAAGAGGAAAAGGGGAATAATGAGGAGTTGAAAGCAATATGGCAAGGTCTGAGTTACCCTCCAATGAAACTGCCTCCTCTGCCTGTGTCTCCATAACCTTGCTTAGCTCCCAGTGGTGTGAGAAACCCTGGCCGTTTACATGGGACATACTCAGGACACCGCAGGCTTGGCGCCAGTCCCATGCCCAGAAGCAAGGAGGCAAAATTAACCCTCTGGGTGCCCTTGGTAAGCAATACATCCCCAACCTAGGCCACTGCTACAAACAAGGGTTTAATGAAGTGAAAGCCAAAGGGAGGGCAATGGGAACACCTTTGTTAGGGAATTAACAGTCTTTGTTGAGAAGGCTCAGTCTGCTGATGGCTACAGTCATGATTTTGGTCCTTCAAGGTCACTGCTGTGGCCGCATGTGCCAGCATCCAACCCCAGGTTGCTGAGGCCCAGCCTTTGGAAAATAGGGGTCACTTTTCCTGCTGCTGTAAGAAATGTGCTGCTTTACCACTTCCTTCAGCTATGGTGCCAATCTGGGCAGAGCTGATGGGATGTGCCAACCTGGGCAAGGGAATTGGGTCTTGTTTCTTGTCCTCTTCTATGGGTTTGTTTTCCTAGTGAAAATAGCATTCTTTTCTGAGCACTGACAGGTCTGAGCTGTCCTGGCTTTGCATCTGACCTCGCACTCCTCAGAGGTGGTATAATAGATGCTGTCCCCATGCCTTTTAATTACTTCGGAAGAACGACTGTGCCCCAAACTCACCCTGTAGCAGCCAGCAGTTGTTACTTCTCACCTGCAACACAGCCTCAACCATTTCATTGTTTCTTTTCTCTTCTATACACCCACTTAGAGCCTTTGTCCATTTGGATTTAGGCTTTCCTGGAGCTGTGCTGCCCTGTGGCCCCAGCTCAGGGGACCACGCGTATCCCCTGACTCCAGCTGCTGGCAGGATGGGATCCATGGTCCCGTGCAAGCCTGGTTCCCCCTTCCCTGGAGCTCTCAGCCATTAGTGTTGTTCATGTGTGATGAGACGATTAGCTCTAGGCACAAGTGTGAATCGATCCTGACACAGTCAGCGCTGATTTTCCAGCCCTGAAAGCAGCAGAGCGCAGAAGGCAAGAGGAGCCATGCTGTTTGGGTTTGATTTAGGGTGCTCTTCCTACATTTTCATAGATCATCTAGTTGTGCTTTGCTCCTTTGAAAAGAATTAGAAAATCTTCATTTCCAGAAACACACAAGCATGGGTAAACCCTTCCTCCCTAGGATCTGTCCCTGGCACAGGAGGTGGGGCAGTGTGCGGACAGTGGGTCCTCTACATCACAGCCAAAACCAGGACCCATGGCACTGGAATAGAGGGAATGTTCAATGTTCTGGTTCTGGTCCCAGCTACAACAGAACATGCTTCTGGGCTCCCATCTGAGTACAGCCAGGCCTCTTGGGAGGGTGGTTGGAGGGCTGGGGTCAGCAGAGCTGCCCCAGTTCTATGCAGGATTTGGCCTTCTTCCCCACTGTGGGAACAGAGCTGATGCTGGAGCAGCAGCACAGCAAAGGCTGCGAATGCTCAGGGGAGCCTTAGGGAGGAACTGTTGCTTTCGATCTGTTAATTAAGATTAATGTGCTAGCTGATAAGGATGACTCTGCGCCAATTGCTGTTATAAGCCAAGATCCTGCAAAGCAGCGAGCAGCACATTCCTGCTTCCTCAGCAGTTGGAGGCCTCTGTCGTTCAGCCTGAGGTTTGGAGCAGAAAGCTCCCGTGACTACTTTGGTGCTGCATGGACATGCTCGCTCTGCTGGTGGGGTGCTGGAGAGCTTGGTCTTAGGCTGTCTCGATAAAGGAACATGTTTTATCCTTTCAGATGGTGTAAAGGCAGTGTTTTGCCTCTTTTCCTCCTAGGTATTGGTGTCCAAATTTCTCTGCCAAAAAAGTGCATGAAATGAGCTTTGTTGTTTAAAAATATATGTGTACATGCATATTTTCCTACCTTTTTAGCTGGGGTCTCTGAGGAAGCTGTGTGTGCCCCATACAGTGGGATATGATGAATCAGGACTTGATTTGCCCTTACCACAACTATTGGTGTGTGATTTCAGAGCTGAGAATGCTTGCTGCAGTCCCATCACCATAGTCGGCTGCTAGCCTGCCCCAGCCAGCCCAGGAGGAACCTGTGGAATCCATCTCTCCATAGTCTCCAGGGGACTGAAAACACCAGCCCTGCCACTGAAACCAGGGCAGCTTGCATGCCTGCAGGTAAGCTTGTGCTCGAGGCTTCACTGCACCACAGCTTGACAAAGGGTTCATTTTAATGCCCTTTAGCCACTTGTCTTCCCTAATAGTTGCCTTCTGCTTGGCTTCTGTGCCTGGTACCAGCCAGATTCAAGGGTGAAGTTTTGTGTAGCCTGATCTAAAGCAAGTGTGTTTGTCAAAGCCTCAGGGTTCAGTTGTTTGGGTAGTATTGTTTTATTAGCAAAAGGTAGAATTCAAAGGGGTGCTCCTTGAATCCCAGCTGAAATCCCCCATCTTGGTCCCCTCCTGCCTTCTTCCCTTCCAGCCCTAACCGCTCCTGCAGTTGCATTCTTTTCCTTGCTGTTCCCCACAAATGCCTCCAGCACTAGCCCTAATGAGTAAGTGCTAATTAACCTGTAGCATCTCCCAGTGCCTGCTCACAGTGCAGGGAACAGGGATGTGGCTGTCCTGCCACCACGAGCTGCAGTATTAGTGCAGCCAGGATGCTGCACTAATGACCAGGATGACCAGCTGTTGGGAGCATCACAACAGCCCATCTTAGGTCATGGGTGGTATCTGCTGTTAGGCAGAGCAAAGCATTCAAATAGCACTGCCCCAGGTGGAAGAAAAGCCATTTTCCCTGCCAGAAAAACAATTCACCTTACATCAAAGGTGGAGGTCCCTTTTTTTCTATCTTTTTTTTTTAACCCAGGACTGATATCTGATTTTGGAGCCTTTGCTGTTTTACAATTGGTTTCTCCTTGTGGGCACTGCTCAATGGCCTTGCCAGCATCCCCATCCCATCCACAGCCTCCATGGATTTTAAAGTTGAGCTGAAGTCTTCTTGACCTGAGAGGCTGGAGTCGTATTTAGCACAAACACGCACAAGTCACATATGCAGAATTAGATAACCTTATCACTGCATCCTGCACAGATCAGTAACTCACTGTGACTGTCAGCTTCTTTGAGCCAGACGTAATTGCCTAGCAACGTTGCTCTGTCTCTTTGGATGCAGCCTAATTCGGTTTCTGGTCATCCAGAGCAAAACCTCACGTAGGCATCTGGCAAACAGAGAGACAGAGAGGCTGGGGTGGGCTGCTGGAGCATCAGGCGTGATGATTATTTCAGTGCTTGTGGCTGATTTTGAGGTCTTTATGAGGAGCTATAGAATTCAGGAGGGAGGACTCTGCAGCATCCCATCTGCCAGCCCTGCTCAGTGCTGGGTGCTGCCTGCATGGGCATTCCAAGGAGTAACCTTAGGTGTCAGTAAGGGTGGGTGTCTGGCCAATTGAAGCACAGGTATGATGGATCCACAGCCCTGTAGGTATGGAGCCTCATATGAAACCCATAGTGGGTGCATGGCTGGGCCCTTCCCTGCTCATCTTTCTTTTGTCCTTGTTTTCTGGTAAAGGAATGGGAAATTTGATGATGGCTGTGATGGCAGCAACAGGAAAAGAGACTGACATTTCTCTGCCCAGGGGAGCAAAATTTCCAGCTGAAAAATTCGACAGTTGTCTACTGGCTCTTTTGCAATTGCATCAGTGAAAGGATTTCAGCCATATGTGCTCTTATGTCTATAGGTGACTAACAGTGATGCCCAATAACATGCTTTGCATTGGGAACTGATTAGGTGGAAAGTTTGAATACCGCTGTCCTGTAGCACAAAGTTTTGACTCAGCAGGACAGATTATGAAACCTTAATTCTGGCATTTACTGACTGGTGAGCATTTGAGCATTTGCCTTTGGGATCTGAGTAAAGGTCTTGACCCATACTTCCCATGCAGAATCTCTACAGGCAAAGCAGTAAGTCTTTCTGAAATCAATTAAATGCTGATGCTCATTTAGAAGGGATTTATAGGAGGCAGTGTATAGCTCAAGCTGGCAATGTAGGAAGAGAAGGCGGAGCATGAGGCACCGTAAGTTCAGGATTTGGAGCCGTAGTTTGCTGTGATGCCATTGCTGTACTCTGTGAGGAAGCTCCTTATGACTGGAGGTGGCTGCAGGGAACCGGCTGTCTCATCCTGCAGGTCCCTGTGTTCCTCTTGAGGCTGCTCCACATTGCCTGTGCCCCGGGGATCAGCTGGAATGAAGTGTGTTCAATGACTTCAACCGCTCAGCCTGGGGATGTTAAAATTTAACTATAAACGCTTTCCTTGTGGATGGGTGAGTGCCCTTTACTGCTGTCACTGAGCTCACTGACTCCCACCAGGGATGGCTCGTGCCACAGACTTTGCTCTGTGTTTGAAATCTCCCCAGAGGTGTCCAAGCCCCAGGCTTGGATCCAGCCCTTTCATCCAGCACCGGTCGAAGATCTGAGTTTAAATCCAGACCTGAAGTTACAGAGAGCAGGGATTGAGGGATTTCCTTTGAGTTCATCCCAAAGTGAAACCTTCCATCAAAATTTCACCTTTCTCCAGAGGTCTGGAGGGCTTTGTCCCATCCTCTCTGCCCGAGCACGCCATCCCCTTTGTGCAGTAGCTTCGGGGCTGATCCTGCATATGTGGAAACCTCTGGCATCATCTCAATGTCCAAATCTCTACAAGGGAGGGGTTTTCTTGCACAATGCTGTGCACCAGAGCAGTTTATTCTCTTGGCACCTGGGTTTTACCCTGCCCTGACTGCTCACAGACGGCTGCAGAGAACAGCGAGCCAGTTTCAGATCTCACCAGTACAACCTCACGTTCAAGAACTACTACTACTATTATTTCCAAGGAAACAGGGACTCACGCTCGTATCTTTTATGTGATTTCTCACATCCGGAGGTTTTCACGTGACTTTGCTGCCTATTTTTAGCATCTCAAACATCTCTGCCAGGATGAAAGCTTTAAAGAAAACCCACCCTTGAAACAGATGAAAGGGGCACTTTCTTTAATGGTTAATTTGTGACTGTGGGCCCTGAATCTCTATGTTTCACCAGCTTGAGGAAAGCAAGCACAAACCCAAGGCTGCAGTTAACCGTTTCCTTGTTTGCTGTTACATCCACCTCTTTCAAGCAGCAAAGACTTGTTGTAAACCAGAAATGTTTCTAGAACCAGATCCACCTACAAGTCATTTAGAAGCCTCCTACCTCAATTTCGCAGGTAAAATGTTAGTCTAGCAGGAATTGAGAGGAGGGATTTTCCCCTCCATCTGCTCCTTGGCTAGTCTGTGGGAGGAAAAAGCTGCCCTGGCTCTTCTCCCTTGTACCACGCACGTTAGGGTGAGGCGGGTGGGGATGGGACCTGTCCTGTCTTTGCTGGCATGGGGTGGATGTGGGCATTGGCTTAGCCCTGTCCTATGTGATCTGCTCTAGCACATGGGATGTAAAACGTGGCACCTCTGGCAGATGCCTCACTGAAAGTGGTCTCAGCCTGGTGCTTTGCACACGCTGCAAGACACCTCACCATGGGCCTCTGCCAGTACACTGATGGCTCCTCTCCACTGCAGGCAAGCCAAGCCTGTGGCCACTGGTGGGCCTGCTTGGCATATTGAGGCACCCGACTTCCACCTTTGCAAACCACTTGCACCAAACGCTGTGCATCTAAAGCTGAACTGTTAAAGGATACCCCAGAACACTACAAACAACACCTATGCCACAGGTACACTTCCATGTTGAAAGCTGCAGAGTGGGTAGGATGCACCCCCATTTTTGGGCAGGAAGGCAGGGGTGAGGAGTGGAGATGGGTAGCACATTGCCCTCTCTTTGCCTGGGCTGCAGGAGGGAGGAGCAGAGAGCTGAATCAAGCTGCTGGTGGATGAGCAATTGGGGCTGCTCCAGCAGTGGGAGATGGAGAATTTATAGGTCCTCGTGGTATTTGCTTTTCTTTTAAATGCTGGTCTCTAGGGTTGGGGCTCTTTTGTCAGGCAGCTCTGCAGAAAACACTAAAGTCTGTAGAGGAGCAAGGCTTAGACCTGCTTGTCTTCAGCATCATTAGCACGGCTGCAGTTAAGGGCTGTTGTTAAACGTGGTCCAAGTGGGTCTCTGCTGAGTGTTGCCTCTGTCAAACTGCCTTTCTGATTGGGTGATCACAATAAGAAGAGGCCTCTGCCTTCCTCTTAGGGGTCCTTGTGCTCCATATCCCTGATACAGGGCCAGTCACTTGCAGGGAAGGGGTGGTGCTGGGTGCTGCAGATGTATTTACCTTTCCATGCTAAGTTACAAGGCTGTGGAGACCCTGTGACCTCTTATCACATCCTCCCCAACCAAAGGTACAGAGCTAATTGAGATGTGGCAGCCTGCGAGAGCAAAGTGCTCCTCAGTGCCCGTTGGAGACAGAGGAGCTGATTAACAGATGCAAAACCTGTCGCTTTGACAAGCTCCTGGAGGAGCAGCATGAGAGAGGGAAGGGTCATCCCAGCCATGGCTTCATTTGCCCAGGCAAATGCCAGACAAAGCCCTGGACTTTTGGGCGATGATGCGGGACAGCTGGTTCCTGGGAGAAGCCTCTGTTGAGCACCAAAGGGCTGCAGGGGCACTGGCTGTAGCAGGCAGATTTGGAAGGGAAAGCTGAATGGGTGATAGGAGAGCAATCCTGAATGCCCAAAGAGATAGCAAGCTCTGTGTCTGGGGTAAATTAGTGCTGAATGAGAAGAAATGCCTGTGAGTTGAGTGAGGGGTGTATCCTCACCAGGAATACATAGAGCCTGTTTCTCTCTTCAGGAGCATAAAAGCATAAAACCCCGTAAAGTGACAAAAAGCTGCCAGCATTTTGAAGTGAGGCAAGGCTACAGTTCCTCAAGAGCCATCCGATCCAGAGGGAACCGTGCAGAGGGACCCTGTGCCAGCTGCTCTTTCCCATCGGGTACCAGCAGCCAGCGAGCACAGCAGCTACACAGCGCGTGTGAGTGCCACACCAGCAGTGTGCTATCAGGGTGACATCCCGAAGATAAACGAGCCCTATTATTGCCTTCATTCCCAGGCAGTCCCCTGAGGCCCCTGTGCAGCTCTGGCAGCTGTTGCAGCCCCAGCAGCACAGTGGATGAGGTGCACAGGGCTCTCGCAGCACTCCTGTGTAGCTGTGTGTGTTCATGCAGGTGGTGCTTGCAAGGGCTCTTAATCTGATCTTGCTCTTACGTCCCATACCCTTGCTTTGGGAGGGTGCTGAGACTACTGCACAGTGCTCCAGCCGAGAACAAGCCTGATGCCATTGTCTCCTAGGTTGGGAGATGGCATCTTCTGTGTGTGGACCTTCTGGAGGTGATTTGTGTGGCATCTCCTTAGCCAGGTGTGTGCTGGATGGGCTTACCCTTTTCTTAAATGTTACAGTTGGGAGAGCAGAGATAGGCAGTGAAATACCATGGCGTGCTGCAGTGCTGTGTACTGCAACCATGAGAAACATGTGTGATGCTCTGTTTTAATCTTTCCTCTTAGGATTTACCTCCATTTCCCACCTTGTCTTTCCCTTTGCAAGGGAGGGTAGTGCTGTGCCCCACAAGCATCTTCCTCACCCACTGGAATAGCAGAGCTTGGCTTTGTTACCAGCACATGGGTGGAAAACTGCTTTGGGGTTAAATCATCCTCACAGTGATCAGGTTTCATAAATACCTGGTTATGCCTAGAACTAAATGTGAATGAATTTGTGCAGGATAAATCCTTCATAGAGGTAGGTGCTGCCTTGGCTTCCCAGGAATAGAAATGCCTTCTGCACAAACGTTGGTGCAGAAAACCTGAGGCTCAGATCCCTCCTCAGCCCTGAGAAATGTCGTGACAGGTTCATACACCTTCCTGCTCATTAGTTAAACTATGGGAGTGTGTAGGTGAGCTGGGGTTGATGTTTCTGCCAGACAGCGCTGTTCCTGAGCTGCCACTCACGTGTGACTGTGATGCCAACCCCTGCCAGTCTCAGTGGGCAGCAAAAGCTGCTCCCGTGGGAGCTCTGGGGGTGGCACAAGCAGCCCAGGCTCAGAGCCAGCACCCAGTTCAGCTGCCAGATAGGGGCACAGGCTCAGCTCCCCACCTCAGAGCTGGCCCCACATCTGGGGGATGCTGAGAGCTCAGAGACATATGCAGTGATCTGAGTCGTTTAATTCTATTACTCACAAGCTCTGAACAGACACCCTTGACCTTCTGGTGCGGAACAGATCAAAGCAAATCTCTCTGTAGTGATACACTTTATCTGATTCAAAGGGGAAGCAACCAATGAAGTGCTTGTTTTGGAAACATTATTTTACGTTGTGCCCTATTAAATTGTTGACATGTTGCCCTCTGGCTATTTGGCATTAGTTATACTCAAATGCTATCTACACCATTAATCTAATTTTGCCTTTCCTCATCTTTATTCCTTGATCTTCATATGAGGCAGTTCAACAAATCCATTCAAGGCCAAGATTGTTTCAAGACAGCGTTTGATAAGCTGATGGAGAGGAGGGCAGAGCTGCACAGGAACAGTGTCTGGGATCCCAAGTGCTGGAATTCAGAGCAGCTGGGAGGGACAAAGTTTACCTAAACTTTGCTCTTTCCCTCCATGGATTCAGGCTTCCCCTGGTCATGGGCTCTGCTAGGAGGAGTTTGGGGATTTTACCATTGATGGATATTGGACTTTTAGGGTTGGTTTTCATGCCTGCTCTCTTTGAGGAGCTGCAGAGGGATGCAGCAAGGGCAGGTGTTTGGCAGCTGGGGCACGGAGATCTGCAGTGGGACAGACAGAGGCAGCCCAGTGCCCGTCCCCATGGGTGGCACTGCTCCATGGATGGTTGGTTTGCTCTTCTCCACAGCTTACACTACAACCCTTCTGGCTGGATCGCCTCCACGTTTCAACAAATCCCCTGATGGTTCAGGGGTATTGCTGGTGCTCTTCATCCCTCCTCAGACCTCCCAGTGCTATGCTTCAATTGTATTTTCTGGGCTTCTTCTGAAGGAGACATTTCTTCAACAGGACTGGACCCCCATTGCCATCTTGTTTGGTGTAAATCTAGTAAACCATCAGCGGGGAGAAAGAGGTTTTGCTGCCTTCCAGCCACCAATCCACCAGTCTGGATGGGAGGCCTTTTGTTTCCACTCCTCCAAGCCTTGGAAAGTTTATGCTGTGTATTGAGTTATGTTTATTCTGGGCTCCTTTGTGATAAGCCACAGGATTTGGTGGGGAATTTAGGACAAGCAAGCCTTGCTGCGCTGGGAGCGTGCTCTTGCCTGCTCCCTTGCTGGATGCTCTTGCTCTTTGTTTGTGTTGCAACAGTGTCTGATTGGAACCAGGTGAAAAAACGGGCTCATAAAGGTCCCAGTGAAAAAAGTTTGATTTAAAAAGTGTTTCATTTTGAAAAGGGGAAGAGAGCCTAAACAATCAGTGTTGTTAACATTTTCCATCACTATCTTTTTCATGCAATATCAATTTCTTCCTATGTTTACCGAAGCCTCAGATTCCAGCAGCAGCACGTGGCTCCTGGGAACCAGTTTTCATTAGGACAGCATGGAAAAGCTCCACATAAGTGGACCAGAGGTTTGCAAAATGGAAACAAGGCTTTTCACAAAACGTTTTGCCAAGTTTATAGTCCTTTCTGGTGGGGTTATAGTGGATCCCCGTTGTGCTGGTCCCTGCACAAGCAGAACGGGCAGCAATCAAGTCATCATACTCAAAGAGCTGAGGTTGATAACAGCTGCATATGGAATCCTCCAAATGACAGCGTGCCGACCCTGTCAGTCCCTCTGAGAGCTTTGGACAAGGATCCTAGCCGTTTTCCTGGGTGAAATACATACTTACACTTTCTGTTGCTAGTAAACTGTCAGTGTGAATAAAAAATAATAACCCCTGACAAGATAAAACTCAAGTTTTTGGTAAATCTTTCAGTGACATGAAGAGCCAAATGAAACCCCGACAAACTGGATGTATTTAGCACCAGCTTGTCTCTTTCTGACATGCAAGCAGTTGAAAACACAGATATAAAAGGTCTTGCAAGGCCAGCCTTTAGCTACAGAGTATTTTACATAATTTTTATAATGAGCTTTGGTTTTTATACTATGGCACCAATAATATAGACTTTATATATAAGTATATATGAGAATACAAATAAATGTTCATGTTTTATCTCTTTTTTGCTCCAGTACCTTGACTTTGGCTAAACAGCTATATCATCTGTGCAATGTTAGCTATAGAAATAAAAGAAGCAAACTATAAAATGTGCATTGAAGTTGAGCATTTCTTCAGCTAAGTGGGTACATATAGATTTTGTAATTCTGGGGGTGGTATCCACCTTTATTACTCATTAACAATATAATCTACAGTCATGGTCCAGGTTTACAAGGGTTTATGAGACTCAAAAGCAGTAGACTAATTTCTTTTTAAGTATTTACAAAGAAGCCTAAATAAGATTCTCAGCTCCTTTTGACTTTCAGTAGGAGTTAGGTACCTTTTGTAAGAATCCCTAAGTTTATACCTGCATCTCTAGAAGTCTACATGTCTGTTGAAAAGCCAACAAACCCTCTCTGCCCCATTATCATATGAACCAAAACTTGATAGCCTGAAGGATGGGAGAGAGGTTTTCTAGGTGGGGAATTGGGTCCCTGCCATTAAGGTCGCATTTCTGCAAATATTTTTAATACAAACACTGAAGAAAAGTCATTTTATTGTGTACCAAAAGCAAAGTGTATCTTGTAACTGGGTGAAGCCATAGGATACCTGCAGCTCAGCAGGTATTTGTTGTTGGTCAACAGACTCCTATGTCTATTCTATAACCAAAAGACCAGACTACAACTAAACATACAAGCCCAGCACTGACTTGGGAAGCCCACTGTCTGGAGAGGACAAACATCATGAGGTAAATTTAAATGGATTCCTGGGTGACCCTGGCTTTCTTATGGGAAAGAAGAACGTGAGTCTGATTATAACTCTGCTTTTTTAAAGGTAAAATTCTTCATATGATGTGAAGGGGATCATGATGCTGCAGAAAGAAGAATGAAGATCAGAGCCAAAGCTAACAAACACGCAAAAAGACCTCAGCAGAAAATGTAAAGAGCTATATCCCCAAAGGGCTACTAAACATGGTGGCCTTACAGATATCTACAAAGTAGAGTGCCAGAAGGTGAAAAGGTATGTGGTATGGATTATTCTTCACTCCTTATACTCTGCCTAATTCTATAATAGTCCATGGTGAATAATCCATCACTCTGCTTTCGAAGTGCTGGTACTGGTTAGAGTCGAACATCATTTGCCTCATCCTTCAGTTCCTATACCCACAGACTTAGAGGGTCCCCACTACAGGCTTTGCTGGAGCCCATCCACACTACAGGGAGCAGAGTTCAGGCCCTTACAGGGCTGTGCAAGCAGCCAAATACATGGTTTTTTGGAAAGGGGAAAAAAAATAAAACTAATTGTAGTAGAATTCCTTGTTGATTGAAAAGTAAATCTTAGGAAGTGAGAGCAGAGTGCAGCTCCTCACATCTAGGTTTAAAACTAATTGATCACTTTCCCCAAGCACACAGACCTGTCTTTATATTGAGCCTGTAAAGAAAAGTTCCTTGAAAGTCACTGGAGACAAGTAATCCTTCAGGAGTCACTGCTGACATGGAATTACATTTTCAGTCATTTTTCAGTTGTATGCGTCTCCATCCTGTCACATTAGTTTGCTAACACTTCCAATGCAACAATGAGACAAACAGAGCATTGTGCTGGTCCAAGCCAAACATTCATCTCTGCTTGGCACCAGTTCAACAGGCCTGTCAAAACTCCTTGCGAGCTGGCCAAAGCTCATTAACAGTGGTTGGATGCATATTTAGCATGGAAAAGAGCTTTACCCAGAGCTCTGAGTAATGTGGGGACTGTGCAGGCAGGAAGAGGAAAGATGGTAGGAAGCAGAGTGGGGGATGTATTCCTTGCAAAGTAGTTGTACTTAATGTTGGATTAAGAGAAAAATGTGAATATCTATTGAGGGAACATATTTCAATGCAGTACTTTGTACAGAACAGAAAAGAATTACACAATCCCTGGGCCCAATGCCAGCCTTAAATCTGTCTCAGAAGAGGCATCGATGTTATCGCTCCTCAATGTGCACGATCTTACGAGGTTGGTTTCTCAGGAATGGGAGCAGATCTGCTGACTTGAGCTTTCCTTGCCAGCCAGTGCTTGGTGGGTTTGGAGAGGTTTTGCCTGAGGCTTCTCTTGCATATTGACTTCACTGAAGTCAGTGGAAGGATCTGATTTTTGGGAGTCTAGCCCATGTACAGCATCCTGCAACGCTGGCACAAGGCTAGCTCAGCCCTCAGCACCCTGAGGTACCTGTTACAGCTGGTAAGCCATCAAGAGGAGGAAGAATGATTTAATTGCAGAACCTGAATGTTTTTCTTGCCTTCTGATGTTGAACTGATGTCAAGGAAAGAATGATCAGGGTGCAAGTGACACTTTCCAACTTGTCCATGATAGTCCATGCCCATATTTCAGTGCATCTTTGCAGCACTCTTCATCTGCAGAAGTGTTGCTGATTTCCACAGGCAAAAGGTTCAAATATTAGAGATTTACCTCCAAAATGTATACACGTGATACAGGAAATATTTTGCTATTTCATGTAACCATGCTTATATACAAGTGTTCCAGTAATTCTGAATTTCCTAAATTCACATCTAAAACTCCTAGTACTGTTCTAGTAAGTATTCAGTCTTGGCAAAGAGCAGTGAAAGACAAAAACTATATGTGCTGCAGAAGAAAAAGAGAAGAGAAAAATTATTGCTACTTGAGAAGGATTTTTGTTTGTCTACACTGAGATGATTCAATAGGAAGGCAAATAATTAAGATGCTGGAATTGAGAAATCCTTTAAAAATAGACAATGAAAGAAGCCATTCATGGACTAATTAATAGACTGCTTGAAGCAAATGTTAACAATTAACCCATTGAGTATTTAAAGGTGTGGTTCATTTTAAACCTAGCACTTCTGATTGCTTACTTCAACACTTGCATGCTTGCAAACAATTGCTCTGTTCATTCTTCCCTCACCTCCTTTTTCTCTAAATAAAAGATCTTGAAGATTCTTAGAAGGGGTCCTTAAACTTAAAATGATGTCCATCCTGATTTGTGTAAGCAACTCAGGATCACCCAGGATTGTGGTCTCTGTGCCAATATCTCTTAGCCAAGGTGAGCATCTACTGAGATCTCTTTGGAAGGTGCTGAGAAGTTATTGATTCTGTTTTGTCATATTTGTCAATCAATTATCAACTGCTGAGCTTCAGAGTCTGTGATTTTAAACTGGAAGTTACTTATGCTTAAAAGTGCACAGAACTACCAGAATTGATCTGAAGTCTGTGAAAACTAAAGGGGTCCAATCGTTCTTATCTAAGTAAAAAGCTTAATGAACATAGCTGGGAGCAAGGTAATTTGAGTAAACGTGATGACTTCTGATGAATGGGAGGTGAAGCTGGTCCTCGTTGAAAGAGAAAATGAAGAGGTCATTTTGCCTTGGATCAGTCATTTCTGTGGCAGATTAAACTAGGGATATATTGGGTAGTCAGTCTGTTGAGCTCATTCCTTCAAGTCTGGCTGGGAATGGGTATGTGGCTAAAGGCAAACACTGTCAGGTGAAGATGTGTTCTTTCCCTCCCTCTCCCCTACCAGTGGAATCACACCAGAATGGAACATGAAGGAGATTGGGAGGTCACCTACTCCAGCCATCCTCATGGCAGAGCTTCAAACTCGGATCAGGTAGCTCTAGTCTTATAATCTTCCTTTTGTAAAGTCCCTTTTTTGCTGAGGGGTAAGATCCCATCTTTTCCCAGACTTTGGAGAGTTAACAGGCTGTAATATTTTGTTTCCATAAACCAGAGACATGAGAGTTAAGATGACATCCAGAGCAGGATTTGCCTTATCTCTCTGGCCTTTGGATGACTTATTTTCTCACTATGAGTGAGCACAGATTTCTCTGCATGTAGTTACCTGACACACTTACCTGACACTTAATCACTGCTGGCTGTGTTGTTTTGCTGGGTGTGCTCAACAAAAAGTGCCTTGAGGGTAGCAGTCCTTGGCAAGGGTAAAAACTCTGCTGAGCTCGGGTTTATGAAATACTTTCTTGCCCCCACTTCTTAAGAGCTTATTATCGAAGGACTCCAGGCTCAATTAGACTGTAAAAGCTGCCTGACACTGTGATTTATGAGACCTCAAAAGGGAGTGCTGCTTGTTGGGCACTGAGCGTAGGAAGGGCTCTGTGTCTCTGTGCCATGCCAGCAAGATGGAGCATGGCTCTACAGCAAAGGCAGCTTGGGAATTTGGCTGCAGGGATGGTCTGGACATCTGAGGGGCTGGACCATGTGGAGAAGGGTGCAACCACTAATAGAAGGCACACGGCATTACTGCTGCTGGTGCATCCATAACAGAAGGATTTGCAGAAGTGCCCAGCTCCAGCACTCTGTGTGTCAGAGCTAAGGATGTGCTCCTCAGGAGTATTTTTCCATCTGCAACATTTGGGAATTTCTTCATTTGTATATTCTCTGTGTTGTCTGGAGTGACTGGGAAAGCATGGCTCCATTACAAAAAATATCATTATTCTGCTGTGCTTTAATTATTCTGGTCAGAAACTGTCCCGATTAATTTATTTTTTAATCAACATCTTCAGACCAGGTATTTCTCTGAAATCACAGCATCCCAGTTGCTCCCGTCTGGCACTTGCAGAAGCTGCTGCCAGTGCTCAGTTGCAGCTGGCACACTGGGATACACAAGTCGCAGCTTGTCAAGAGCTCTGCCTGTGTTTCAATCTGTCCCTGCCCTGCAGCTCTCTCCTCTGGGGAGCCCTGTGGCTGCCTGGGCAGAGGGAGGTGATGTTCAGGCTGTGACTCACAGTGTTCCCACTCTGGCTTCCCCAGCCAGAGCCAGGTTTCTCAGCCATAGGAAGGCAGGGAGGTGTTTGACAGCTCTGTAGTCAGACACTTCAGTGACAAGCCTGTTCCAAACGGCTCCAGGTTCAAGGTTGTTTTTAAATGTATTAAATGAAATTATTTTCTTCTTTTCCTTGGGGTTCAAGCATCTTAGTGTGCTGTGAAAGAAATGTCTCGTGACTAAATACTGTTCTTCCACAATAGATGCCATAGCGTGGAGCTGCTGGCTGCAGCACAACATCTGTTAAGAATCTAGTCATTACAGCTAACAGGATTTTTCACCTTAAATGAGGTTTCTGTAAACTAATCTACATCTGCATAGTTTCGTTTTGTGGTCCTCCAGGTGATGAGGGAAAATGTAGCTCCAAGGCTTTGATCTCCAATGCACCCTTACCCCAACACACTGTTGAGAAGCCTAATTGTACAAGATGCAAAAGTAAACCTCTGTTAAAATACCACTTAGATCTTAAAGCAGACTTAGATTTGCAGTTAAAATAACAAAATATAAAGGATGCCAAAAGGTAAGGTTCCAACACTGTTAGCATGATTGTGTTGCATATCCTGTGTACTTTTTATGATGTGAACCCTCATACACACATTTTACCAAGATCCCTGGGTTTAATATTGGGTTGCTTGTAAAAATGCATTCCATAAAATGCAAGCAATGCGCAACCTGGCATGGGCAGAGCACCAGGCTGGCGGCTGTGGTGCTGAGCCGACCATCCCTGTCCTCACGTGTCCACGTATGGTGGATCTGACCTTTTCCATGCCCTATGAGACACGGTTTCAGCAGCTCATTTTAGGAAGCCCCTGGCACTTGCTGTAGATGCTCCCTCCTTCCCACATGCAGAATCACTTCTGCAGGTATCTGTGGGCAGATGCTATCTTGCTCTGATGCCTTCTTTCCATCCCTCCTCCTACCTACAAAAATGCATCAGAACTGGCTTGGTTTGGTATTCCATCCTCTTGTTTTCACCATTTCACAATTCTAAAGCACTAAAATCATGTCATGTAACACCATGGTGTGGGACATAAGGTCCTTGCCTCAGGTAATTTTAAATGTCTCCAAATTAGAGCAAACCAGAGTTTTTAATCAAAGTACATAGTTCTTTTCCTACATATGTGTGTTTTGTGGTTTCAGAGTTTCTTTTAATGGAAAGTTGATAAAAAGAACCCCATGTGGTAACCAAAGTTAGTTTATACCTGAGGAGCAAAAAGATGTGGCTCCAGACAGATGCAAGGGAAAGGAAGTACTGGCAGGTGACAGAGGGAAGAAGTATGTAATGAAAACAGCTTGGGATACAGGGGACAGTCTAATCATGGGGACTGCAGTGGACAGTTACAGAATAAACCAGTGAGACATAAACCAGCACAAGAATAAAACTTTGGCAATAAGATTTGTACTGGGGAAGGGAACAGCAGTAAAGACTTCTTCAAGTTTTACTGTGAAACTTAAGACTTTCTTACAATGTCTTGCCCTGGCCTTCAAAGACTGACTTAATTTTATTCTTATTTTTTTAATAATGCAATAAAATAACAGATTACGTCTCCACTCCATTACAAAGCCTTTTGCACAGTAACAACAGAGCAAAAATCTCTGGTGGTACATTAGAAAATGTAGTTTGAACTCACACCTGGATGGAGGGTGCTTTATTCCAGAGCTAGCAAGGCTATCCACTGGGTCTTTCCCTTTTACAGGAGTGGGAAGATGAAGCCCTGTCTGAAGAGCCATAGACTGGGAATGTCCTCCAGCCCCCTCCTTTGCTTTAGCCTGAAGTGCTAAGAAACTTCAATGACTGCAAAGTAACTTTCAAAGCCTCTCTAGCCTCTGAAGCCACCTGAAATGGCTTTGCTGCCAGTAGGCACAGCTTGACCAGTTCTTGGGGTGCCAAGGCAGAGCAGGTCCCTGCAGGAGACAGGGTGAGATCATTGATTTGGCACGGCCAGAAAGCATCACTGCAGGGCCCAGCTGGAGGGGTCCAGGGAGCCCTGAGGGTCTTTAAAAGCCAATGTGTTTCTTCTTCAGTGGCTTCTTGCCTCCCCATGCCCTTCTTCCAGCTGGTGGGGAACTGGATCCTCTTTCATGTGCTGGAGCTGCTCTTGCCTGGGCGTCCTGTAAGACCCGAACTCGATGCTTCCGCTCACACAGGGATGGCTCAGAGAGACTGGGAATGATGGAGCAGTCACCTCGGCCCCACCACAGGCTTAGTGGGACAGTGAGAGAAAAAAATGCTCACTGCTCTGCAGGCTATCTCCAGGGGCTTGCCTGTGGCAGTTATCCCAGGGGCATCTAGCGAGCATGCCTTGCTGGTGTGGAGCACGCTATCTCCTCAGGAAGGAGAAAATCTCACTCTCCGGTGCTGCCTGACTTGTATCGCTCCTGAGTATTAAGATTAGCTCAAAACGAATGTTTGTGAAGGAAAATCTAAGTGCAAAACTGCTTACTTGGTAAAATCCATAAAAAGTGCAGGGGAAGGAGGAAGCGTATTTGTGGACCTTGAGTTTCTGACATACAGTGATGCTAAAGCACGTGTGTGTGTAATGTTTCTTCCACTGACATCTTAAAAATGCCAAGTCAGCACTGGGCAGGACGCAGATAAGTGTGGGGCTGATGAATGCTTGCACAGCTGGCTATGCTGGAAACCATATGGTCAATAAAAAGGTTCAGGCGGGCAGCACTGCAATTGGGTACTTCTCCAGCAAAGTCCCCATTAACTTGGGGTTTCGCTGCTCGGTCCTTGGTGTGGGGACCGCTCAAAGGGCTGGGTGACAGGCACTGTCCAGCCGTGCCAGCCTGGGCTGTACTGTCTCTGTGTTGTAACCAGGCTGCTTCTAGTACCTGCAGCAGCTCATTCAAACCCCACCTGGCTTAGCTTCACAGCAGTGTCTGTGCTCTTGATGTCCTGTGTCAATGACATAAGATGTGAGGGTGCTCTTCCTTCAGCCATGTGTGTACAGCTCCTTGCACAAAGTCCTGAGTGCCATTTAGGCACCAAGCATATATTTGAGAGGAGACATCAATCTCTGCACACAAGTACCCATTAGGTACCAAATGTTTTATTAATCACTGGAGTAAACTAACACATAAAACCTATGGAGCTCATTGACAGGAAGGCATGCTGCCCCGAGGCTGGGATAATTTGCACTTCTTTCTTTTCATATACTGAGTTTTCCTGCAAATCTGCAAGATTTAAAATCCTTTGGAAGACGGGGGTGTGTTTGTGTGTGCACATGTCTGTGGACTCCAAGCCTAGAGTATTTGAAGCAACCTGGTTAGTGGGTCACTGTGGGCATGTGTTGAAGAAGCTGAAGTTAACATCCGTCTTGCTGTGACACAAGGTTTTCATGTGAAAGAGCATCCAGTGAAGCACAGAGCCAGGCTGAATTCTTGCCCCCATTGAAGTCAATGAGAGTTTTGCCACTGACCTTGATGGATCCAGGCTTTCACCTCCGACTATACAGTAGCTGATCCAGCCCTTTTGTCCATCAATCTTGTGGAGCTGAGCTCCACTATAAATCGCTCCTTGAAAGAGAAGAATGGATACAGCTTCAAAGTCTCCTCCTGCAGCATTGCCCTGTGGAGGCTGGTCCTCTGGCTGGAAGTTCTCTTTTGTGGGTAATGTGGCTTCTGATAGCACTGAAACAGTCAGAATTGAGTCACAGTGATTTTCAGTCACCAGCGAAAGAAGAGGAATTTGTTGGTCAGATTCTACTGCCCACTTTGACCGGCTGGTAAATTGAGGCACTGTTCAACGAAGTGACAAGTTATTTATTTAACACATTTGTAAAGTAATAGATCTGTTACAGCAATGGCTGCATGCTGTCTGCAAGCACAGAGGATGCAGCGGGTTATGGAGTGAGCTTCGAAGCAACCTGCTGGTTTGCACCAAGTGAAGAGCAACTTGGGGGATTTTTCAAGAAGCATTTGCTCACTGGTTTAGTCAAAGTCTTGTTCATAACATGGATGTGGTGTTCAGACAAGGTGCTGCCTCTGCTCCAAGGATTTGTTTGGTATAGGCTGGTCTGAAGGGAAAAACCATGGAGGAGAGTGATGAGTGCAGCTGCCCTGGAGTTATTTCAGAGCAGAAGGGGATGCAGGCTGTACAACATCAGCTGCTGGGGACAGCAGCAGCCCAACCCACTGGGTGAGGGCTGCCTTTGCAAAATACCATCCTTTGGAAAAGTATGTGTGTTTGTGAATAGATAGTGATTTGCAGAGCAGAGGAAATGAAGGAAAACCCCTAGTGGTAGGGAAGGCTGCTCCTACTCTGCAAAGGGTTTTCCCCAGCTCTCACAACATCCTTGGGGCTGCTGGAGTTTTTTTCCCCCATCTTGACTTGTAGGCCCCTTGCTGGCAATTTGGGCAGAATCTGCTTTGTTAGATGGCTCCTGCTGCTCTTTTCTCTCCTTCCACCACCTCTTTCTCTTTTATTTAAAAGCTTTATTGCAAAGCAATAAGTCATTTCCTACCTCTGTGCCTGTCACTTCTCAGACCTCTCTTCTAAGTCGCTGGAGATTTTTTCACTTTTATATGTAATATAACCTGAATAATATTCACCCTACTCTCAGTTCTCAACTAATAAAATACACAGATTGCTATGCAAGTCACAAGTTAATAATGTTACAGGTTTGGGTTCCTTTACTGTCTATTTTTATTTTGCCAGGGGTCTCGTGCTGCTGCTTGTGATGACTGAGAGAGAAAACAGATGCTCAGGACCCTGTCACCCCTCTCAGGACTCAGGTAGTGCTCAGACAGAGCTACTTATGAACAATAATCCAACTTTTCACAGTAGCTGAAGTGTTTGTGCGGTCACCATACACCTCCAGAGGCTCAGGCACTTCTCCTGAGTGAGCCCAGGAGCATTTGTTGCCTCCCCACAGTCAAGTAATGTGTGTCCTCCTGCTCTCACCTGCCCCTGTGCCCAGAGGCCTTAGTTTTAGAAGCTGATAATGGATTAAATGAGTCACCTTGGACAGCCTGGGGTCCAGAGCTGCAAAGAGGCTCACTGTGCTAGCACCTGTGCTAGGCAGTGGGGCAGTAGGATGGAGCAGGACTGCGCTTGGCACTCTGAAGTGCCCCATCACAGGGAATGAGGCATTGCTACAGGAGGACCTTGTAATAAGAAGGCAAACCCCAATGGGATTGGGACTGATGAGTGCCTGCTGTCAAGGACCACCCTTAGCTCGGCCACAGACTTAATGTTTGCAGACCGTGTGAGGCTGTTTGAGACCCTCCCATGCATCTCCTGCTCACCAACATGCCCCACCAGTCTCCATGCTATGGGCAGGGAAGAGCCTTTCTGTAATTGTGTCAATTTGTGTGGAGAAAATGGGCTGCCGGAGTGAAAACTGTGAGTACGTCTTTGTTGTAGTGCAGAACAGTGACATGAGGTCCAGGGCAAAAGTCCTAAGAGCTTCACTTGCCTCTTTCCAGAGTAACAACTGCCATTATAAGTAATTTGCTCCTTTCATTAAAGCCTCAGTAAAAAGAAAATTGGCTTCAAAATTTCAGATGTAAAGTACTAAATTGGAGGAGAGGTTAGCTGGAGAAAGAGCTTTTACAGAAAGACCTTTTTTGGGCAGCCCTTCAGATGGCATTAATTGTCATCATTGAGGAAAAGCTCACCTAGGGCCTGTCTTATCACAGTCCCATATTGAGTCATTTAGGACAAAACAGGACAAAACTCCAGAACCTGGAGGGGAAAATTACAACAGGCAATGCAGTTTCCACCTCTCCCTCTTTCCAAGCCATTAGCAGGCTGTAGGCACTGTTATTATTTTGTCCAGGGTGAGGTCCCATTGAAGACACAGTAATGATGCTGCTCTCTCTTGCAGGCATGGCTTTGGTAGAGATTTTGGGTGCTGTTGTATTGATAGTGGCCTTTTTTTCTTGGGGTAATTCAGCCTATTCCCCCTTTTTACCCTTTTAATGCCATTTTCTGTATCGGTCCAAGAGTCGCTCATACTGCCACAGACAGCGCAGGGAACCTGCGCAGCAGGAGACAAGGTCTTCCTGGGGAATCTCTGCTGGCTTCAGAGAGACCTTCGTTTATTTGATAAAGGCAAAACTATAAACAACCTAATCTCCCCCTCAGGCCTCAAAAATCCTTCTAATTACTAACACCAGAAGGAATCTGCGTTAGATTCCTTCTCCAAGGAGCTGGAGGGATTCTAGCCACTTCCAGGTCTCTCTCTCATTAATTTTTTTAACAGTAGCATGTTTGGGTCTACTTTGGCAATCAGCAATAAATTCTAGGTCTTTGCTGGATGCTTCTAATTTGCTGGGTCCATGAGCACCACCGATTTAGTCTTTTCCTGATGGTTTGTGGAATTATGTCCTGGACCAGGTTTTTTGATTTGCCACTTTCATTGCATCTTGTGGAAAATAAAGGATGTGAAGAAGGTGTGCAGAGAAATTCTGTGATTTTTTTCTTGTGCCCTCGTATTCCTCTTGTTCATTCCTCCCAGATAAGGAGTTCTCTTTCTTCCCAGCCTCTTTTTATCTCAGAAGCTGTAATATTCACAACTGAAAAGAATAAAGAATAAAGAATGTAAGAGGTAAATCTCCAAAGTCTGGAGACTACAGAGCACATGAATAAGACAGAGCTGTGTGAAGGTAATTGCAGGGGGATAAAGGATGTCTGTGTCCTCGTAGTAGAACTTGGGTATCGGATACATACTTCATGTATTTTATGAGACTTCATAGTACTCACAGCGTGTTTTGGCAGCCATCTGGAGCTGGAGGGTGTTTATAGACCAGCTGCATGTATTTAGGGAATATTCAGTTATCTGGTCTCTCAGGACTGCAGTTTTTCTCCAATACAAAAGGTGAAAGGTGTGTTTCCCCTTGTACCTACCTGCAGCCAGGCTCTGTTGTTTGCTCTTGTGTCTCCAAAGCTGCCAGGTACTGTTAATATCAGCATTGCATTTACATTCTAGATAGCAGATGTGAGGGTTTTGTAAATGTGTCTATGGCAAATTAGAGGGTTTTGAGCAACTGTATCGCTTGGATATGGACAATTTTACCCTGTTCTTTCCTCATTCAGTATTTGCACAGACTCCACCTCATTTTCTCCTTCTCAGCTGCCTAAGCAAGTTCCTGCTCTTTTATTTTCTTTTTTCACATGTGCCATCACTCCTTGCATTGGGTTCACTTTGGATTTCTTCCTAAATATCTTTTTTTTTTGGAGGAGGAAGAAGTATTTTCATAGTGGATTTCACATCATTGCATTGCTTTGGTTTCAAGCTGCTTTCCTCACGCGTGCTCTGCTACCCACCAGTCCCATTCAGCATAACTGAACAGAAATGTTTCTATGTCCCAGCCAGCCCTGCTGCAGGCAGGGGCCAAAGCCAGCTCCTCCAGTACTGGTGCCAGCCTTGGCTCTGCTCTCTCCAGCCGGCAGCAGCCTGTGCCTCCGTCTGCAGTTCTGGGTGGCTTCCAAGCAGCTGGACAAGAAAACACTGCCAGATTTTGGAGGTCTGAGGCTTGAGTACCCAGGGGATAAAGGAAGCAGCCTGTGTCTTGGCAGGGACAATGGGTTCCTTGAACATCGCTGCAGGGAAGGAGTCACCAGTGCTGTTCTTGTCCCCGTGCTGCCTGGTGACTTTTAGCCCATCCCTTTTCTGATGGGGAAGTGGGGCAGGAGAAAAGCATTTAGGCTTTAATAAAGCTTTTTCATTTTTAAATGTCTGTTTTAATCTCAAAGCCTCGCTCTAGATCTACTTTATTCAAAACACAAGCAGCTCTCCTCTCCCTACTCCTTTCCAATGCAGAATGCAGCCTCCACAGGTGGATGCTGACAGAAATCCATGCATTTTCTGGAAAGAACTAGGGAATCTGTGCCCCTTCCATAGTTTTCCTTTGGTGTACATGATGAACATACAAGACACGTACCATCCACACATCCATCACAGAGGGGCATGAAGAAGTACAGTTTTTGCTCCTGTTGCCTCTTCACAATTGCTGGCGGCTGGAGATGCTGTTAGCTGAGCTTTAAAACCATGCTCAAACCCCACTCTTACCTGGAAATGGGTTCAGTGCAAAGGCAGTGAGCCATTGCGTGAGCATACAGAGAAGTTTCAAAGGACGAGATGAAATGAAGAGCCCTGAGGTTCTCCTTGTCTCTCCCTTAAGGAAGCCCCATACTTGCTCTCATGGGTTGCTGCAGCCAGCGAGCAAAGCCCACCTGAGGCTATGCCATTGGCAGCAGCACTGAATGTGGCTGCGCTCCCCTTTGTCCTCAGAGCATAGGTGGAGGCTGAGGATGCTCAGTGCCTGTCACCATCCCCAGCAGTTGCATGAGGTGTCCTCAGGCAGCAGGTGATCTGAAACATCTATAGAAAGCCTTGAAGGTGGTGAGGAGGTAGCGGTTTGTACTGCATTTGCTTTCTGGGATCTGCATCCTTTGCTGCTTACCTGAAGAAAGGATAGCTGTAATTTTTCCTTCCTTATCTTTTAGTTTAGAAAGATTTTTTCTGCTTTTCCCTGAAGCACTGGAGATTGACAATAGCTAAAGATCAGTGCTGGGCAGCATGTTTGTTCCTGATTTAGTAAAGATATGTCCTGTGCCTTGGTGTACTGCTTGGGCTTATAGGCAGATTTGGAAGCTGGTGGCACTTTTGTTCCAAAACTGGCCGGTCTTCTTCCTCACAGGGTTTGCTGTGGTCTGAGAGGGTCAGGGCACTGCCAGCAGTCTCCAGCTCCTCTCTTTTCAGGGTCTTTCAGTATTTAAGTACTTTCTATAGGATATTTCCAATATCAACTGTGTACTGGAGGTCGTCAGAGCTACTGGGGGCAGTGGATGCTTTGTGGGTAAAACCCCAAATATCTATTAACTGGCTGCTTGCCCCTGCCTGGAAATAGGGTCTAGTAACAGGGTGATCCCGACAGTCCTGTGTACCCAATATTTAAAACAGGGCTGTCTCCCTGGCAGATGTAGCTGCCTCTTAGGTGTCAGAAAGGCGACTACAAGAAACCATAAATCCTTCTTCTCTCTGTAAGCTCAGAACCTGGAGGTTTAATATCCTGCATTAAAGTAATATCTTTGAGGTTTTTTCTTTCCTATCCTGCCAGCCCCAGGTTATAAAGGCAGAGGATGACGAGACAGCAAAGGCTGAAGTGTTTTCAGAGGGTGGATGGATAGCAGCGATAATGATACCAAGCCTGGTTTAGGTTCAGTGAAAAGCTTAACCGAAAGACCCTATAAACCCCCAAAGAAAGATTCTCATGGGCTTCTATGGGGTTTTGGCTTGGCCCAACATGGAAAGGCTCTGCCTGACTCCAGTGGGATCTGGGTGCAGCACAGCAGAGCCCTCCTGGTCCAAGTGCCCTCCTCTCTATCTGCCTGGCACAGCTGTGCCTCTCCCAGCTCTCCTGTCCCAGGACAGGCACTGGAGTTTGTGTCTGGAAAAGCTGCTCACAGTGAGGAAAATACAACTTGCCCAGCCTGTGGAAGAGAAGGAAAGGGCATCTGTGCATGTGGAGTGTTTCATATGTGCTCAAAGGTGTGCAAACACCCTTGTTCCAGTACCCTCATGGTCAGCTCGAGGCCAGCTTGAGACTCACTCCTGCCACTATAAGAATGGCTCAGGCTGAGAAATATGGACATTTCACAGATGGGGTTAAGTACAGGTATCTTACTCCTGTGCCCATCCTTGTTGGTCCCTTCAGGAGACATGTTTGTCTGGAGCTGCTGGAAATGGAGCGTTTCCCAGCATGTAACTTATTTCAGGACTGTTCCAAAGGCTGAGAGAACGCAAGAGACTTCCAGAGTATTATAATAAATATAAAAATGTAAAACAAGTGCAGACATGCTCGTTCCTGCCAGCTCTCCTTCCTGTCCCATTCAGGGTGTATGTTGTGTTACTTTTTCCTTCAAGTACCAGCTGAAGAAAGAGCGAGGCAGGCTATAACAATGCAGGGAGAAAAAACATTGCTGCCCTGCTCCTAATTTCTCCCAACCTCTCTGAATAGCTTGTCCCATGCTGCTCCATCTTGCTCTGAGCAACCAGCCAAGTTTTCCCACAGGAAGTGCCTTGAGGATTAGAAAGCTGAGATTTTTATATGGAGTGTGTTTGTTTCTCTGATCACCCAGGAATATAATGGCCGAGTCAATCACTTGTCAGAGAGGGCTCATTACAGCCAGCGGAGACAAGGAGCCGGGCGGCGGAGGGCAAGCTGTGCACAGCGGGGTGCATGGCACAGGCAGCTCAGTCTTTCTTTGCCCAGCGCTGCTCCATTCTCTCTCCTAATGCCGATGGAGGAAGGGTCGTGGTGGCTGTCGGGGTGCAGAGGGAGCCTCAGGAGGCGGTGGCTGCAGGGATGAAGGATGCTTGGTCGTGCACCCGTGGCTTCTGTTGTCAAACCCACCCAGCATCTGCTCTCACCCGGACACCCAGGGTGACCATGGGCATGGCTGTGGAGCTCATCCCGCACCTCTGCTGCTGCACATCTGCTCCTCCTCACTCCCTCCTCATTTCCCAACCCACCGTGAGGCTCAGCTCTCTGCCTAGCCCCTGAAATCACTGCAAAATGAGGGCAACGCTAATTAGTGCAATTAGTCCTTTGCTCTTTCCCCGATGGGAAACGAAGGCAGCAGTCATCCCGCTGAAGCCAGGCATAGCTCTGCCAGAGGCTGCCAGGGTGTGCGCAGCAGGGACATGCTGGCACCTCCCCGTGCCTGTCACGCTGACCTGAGGTTAATTGAGAGCAGGTCTCAACCCATTTTGCAAAGATGAATTTGTTGCCCATGTTCCTCCCGGCTGTGGGATTATGGGTTTCTCGCCCATAATGGTGTCCCGTCAGCTACAGAACGATCTGTGGGCTCTCTCGCCTGGAAATGGGACAAGGCAGCAGGAACATCCCTGAGCCAGAAGCTAATCCAGCTCCACGCGACCAGAAACCTATGCTCCGCAGCCACAGAAATTAGCTTTCCCCCCTCATTTCAGAGTTAATCCTGCCCAGAGCCAGTTCAGCACAGTCTCGCCTCCTTGGTATCTATAGGCATGGAAACTCAGCCATTTTGACATTTCTGGCTGCGAATCCTGCCCTTAGCAAACACACTTGATGCTGATACAAGGTCTCTTGGCTGCCTGTGCTCGTACCCATCTGTCATGATGGCACTGTGCCCATGAGCAAGATGCTCTGCTATATTTGCTGCAGCATAGGTGCCAAGCAGACCAGATGTTTTCAGCAGGAAAGTGAAATGGGAAGGCAGCGTCCTTTATCAAAACTCCTGGCTGTCGTGGCTGCACTGTGGGGCAGGAGCACGCAGAGGGGCCTTGCTGCCCCTGGCCAGTGCACCCCAACTCCCTGAGTGTGTTTGCTAAACCAGCCCCACATCTGCTGCCTGCAGAGGGGCAGTGATCCTCTGGTCACAGCAAACTGCCTTTGTCTGCCTGCAGTGTGTGAAAGCAGGAGGGCCCCATCCTCTGCCAGCCTGCCCTCAGGGGTAGCCAGGAGGGGCAGGGGATGCTGGCATGGGTACCAGTGCCACTACAGGAGCTGGTGAGGAGCTCCAGCAAAGCCGAGGTGAGGAGCATGTGACGATGCTTGCAGCTGGATTTTACATCTCGGCACCTCTCCTCCGCAGCCTGTGAGCCAGCACTTGCTCAGACCTCAGACAAGTCCCAGGAGAGACAGTAAATAAGATGTTATTTTCCTCTCTGGCTGAGCAGTAATTTTCTGCCAGCCCACACGAGCAGGGAATTGCAGTGCATAATCACAACCCTATATCCCCTTGGCGATGCCGCTCAGCCCCAGGAGACCAAGGCAGCGCAGGCAGCAAGGCAGGAGCAGGCAGGGCAGAGCCCTGGTTAAGGCCAGATTGCATAGGCCAAAGAGACTGGAACAAACTGCCAAGCAGGGAAAGGAGGATGCTCGGCATCTGCAAGCTTCCCTAGCAGATCACTGCACCAAGCAGTGATTTTTGGGGCAAAACAGTTCTTGTTGCAGGCTAGATGGATGCAGATGATGTGGCACAATGAGCTCAAGCTCCACAGGATCAGGGGGCATGGAGCAGGCTTGTGTCCCATCACCTCCAGCACAGCCAGCAGCCTCCCTAAAGCTGGGGGAGAAACAATGGGGAGAGCCTGGCACCTGGTTATTCCAAGGAGCTTAAAGGTTTTCAAGCAAGGGGAAAAAAAAATCATTAGTAGGAGTTGTGAGTGTTTCAGGAAACAACTCATTGGTATCTGTTCTCACCAGGGAGGGAAAAATCAGCCCTATAGGATTACAGCCTGCTTAAATCCAGGAATAAAGGGTGTTTGAAGTCCCTCTCTGTTAACAAAACCCCTGGAGTGTTTTCTTGAGATCGCTGTCAGGGAAATGCTGAGGTTGGAGATATCCACCCTGTACACATGCTGGCTCCCCTGTCAGGTGGGGGAGCTGAAAGAAATGTGGATGCTGGAGTTTCCTAGTGCTGAGACTGTTGAATAAGGCAAATCCCAGATAAGCTGAAGAGATGCTGCTCTGCCTAAGAAGGAATGTGATTCTTCTGGGTTACTTATTGATAAAATAGAAAAATAGTATTTGAAACACAAAGCAATCAAAAAGTTTGAGTAATTCTTGCAAAAATCTGGTGCTTCCATATTTATTGTTCTGATTGACTTAGAAATGAAACTGCATCTGTGTTATTCTAATTAAGTAGCTCAGTGCTTCTGTAGTGTTGTAGTGAGCATCTTGTCGTGAAGTTGAACTCTGGAAAATAGTTTGAAGGCTCCTGAGACCAAAACCTGTATTTTTATTGCTGTTGGCTGATGATGTTTGTGGAAGTTGGAGCAATGACCTGATAATTTGCCAATCACCATGAAACGTGCGCTGCTAAACTTCTCTTCTGGGTGTCCCACGTGAAATCTCAGCTGCTTCAGACACTGTGAAATAAAACTGAGCTTTTTAGATTTATGGGGGATTGTGACAGACCTGGGAAGCTGATGCTGCTGGCTTTCAAACAGATGAAGCTGTCATTTTGCAGTGCAGAAAACTGAACTTCTTGATTTTTGTATTAGCTAGTGCCTATGAGGACTAAGCCAATTCACTGAGCCAGCTTCAGAGATTGCAGCATTTGTTTGTCTTTAGGTAGAGCTGGCCAGAAAACAAAGATCCTGTAACACTACTGTAGCAAGGCCTTGGGTTTCCTTAGCTTTAATTGTGAAACCTTGGGAAACTTTTTTCTTGGAATTAAAAGCTGTTGAGAGACAGAAATTCATCTACTCTGGACAACAAACACCCAGGGAAGACCCACTGCCTGCTACTGCCACTGGAGAGCCTCCTCAGAAAGCCTGTTCACTGGGACTGATGTGGTTCCCTGAAAATCAGGGAAATCAGGTGAAAATCAGCTCATAACATCTTTTATTTTCCCTTTTCAAATCCAGGGATTGGAGAGGTTTCTGACCTGCCTGAGGCAGAGACAAGCCCCCTTGAAGCCTGTTCCTGGTGCAGGGAAGCCGGAGCAAGGCTAAAGGGAAGAAAAAAATTCCTCTTGGCAAAATTAAGCCTTGAGGTGCCTTTAATGAGATTAAAGTTCCCTGGTTGCTCACTCTTGCCCTCTTCCTGTCCTCATTAACTTCCACTTGAACTCTCTTCCCAAGCTGCTGACCTCGCTGGAAGCACTGGGGATGCTTGCAGGGGCCTTGACAGGCTGGAGAGGCAGCTACACCCCTGCAACATGCACGGGTGACAGTGCGGGACCACGGGGTGTTTTCACACAGGTCACCCGTGTGGTGGGACCCCTTTCTCCCAGCGGGACACAGGGCACACAGCCCAGGAGGGGAGCTGGACTTCAGGCACAGCCCCAGCCCCAGGATGAGGCATGGAGGCACTTCAACACCTTCCCTCTTGCCTGTGGCTAGTTCATCAGAAGTCAGTATTTTGGATTAGAGAGAATAATTTGGTTTTATGTCTTCTCCCTACCATTTGGTCTTCAGTTCCTCCCCTCACTCCTCCATGAAGATGCTGTGCTTAAGCTGCTGACCTGTTCTTGGGACCTTTCCCTTGTGTACCAGCACAGGCAGGGGAAGATCTCTGTCAGCAGAGATGCTGTTTGTGTTTGTACCCCACCTTGTGTGGGTGCCCAAGGAGGTGGGCATGAGCACTGTGGAATCATCCCAGCGGTGTGCGGTGACTCAGGCCCAGAGCAGGGCTGAAAGAGCAGCCATCACCCTGCCTGATGCCAGCACAGGCAGTGTCAGCATCCCTGGATCAGAAAGGAGCAGTACCCTCTTGCTGGAGGGGATTTGCTTCTTGTGGCAAATGGAGGAGAGGGGGCAATGAAAGAGAAAGTGGTTAAACACTCACCCTTCCTGCACAGGAGCGGGCAGGGTGCTCCTGAGTGATTCCCACCTCCCTTCTGCCAAGGGATGCTCTCAGATGAGACTTTCCAACCCCCTCTTCCCTCCAGGCTGCCCCAAGCAGGGAAGAGCTTGCTGTAGCTCCATGCCAAGCTACCTGCCCTCTCCACAGCAGACCCATCACTGCATTTGAGGGCAGTACTGGGCTGGGTATCCCTCTGCCTGCTGGGCCCTCAGGGTCTCCCCAGCTGGTCAGTCCCAAAACCAGCTTCAGGGAGAGCTGGTCTCTGTGCAGCACCCAGCGCCGTGAGGCCATGGCTCAGGATTGAGCCCCTGGCACGTTAAATCATTGGGAGCGGTTGGAAAAACCCTAATGCAACTGCTGCAGCTGCCTGCCAGGTACCTGCCCAACGTGCTGGCTGCCTGCCTGTCAGCACCAGCTCAGCAGCACTGGGACCATGGGGTCTCTGCAGCCAGACACACTGGGATTGCACAACAGGGCTTGCCACTGCCCGCTCTGCTCCAGACCTCAAGGCACCTGAGGTCTGCAAACCTCCTCCATGGGCAGTTGTTCTCCTCGGACATCCCCATGCCCAGAGATGCTCTCCCCATAGCCGGGCTGCCTCTGGCACTGCTGAAGGAGAAGCCAACACTGAAGGGTATTTTTAACATCACCTTGGTAAAACGTAAAGGCTAAAAATCTCTTGGCAGACAGAGAGCTATTCTTCTCTTTCTGATGAAGAAACTATTTCCTTGTACATCTGGTTCATATTTTTCTTTAGGTTTCTGCCAGAAACAATTCTGAAAACAAAACGCAGAGCCGAGCGGAGTGAATGTATACATTCCTGAAGGATTCCTTCACCACTCCTCTGCGACCCAAACCTCCCAGTCCTCCTCACAAACCTTCTTTCCTTCTTTCCTTTTCCATTTTTCATTTCTTCGTAATTAGTTTTCTTTTCAAAACGTGAAAACATGTGGCCTGATTAGCTCCGGAACACTGCTGCCTGCATGGTATAAAATGAGCTGCGTCTAGAAAATCATTACAATGAATAGAGAAGAAAAATACTCCATCACAGGACTTTTTCATACTTTTTAATTGTTTAAGCTTATTATCACTGCAGTCAGATTTGTCTGCAAAGCCTTATTAATGGCTGTGTGACATGAGACTCACGCTGAGGCCTTGTGGCTCAGAGATGTTGTGTTTTTCTTTGAAATCCATGTTTCAGACTAGGAAATGGGAAGCAGCAGTGAGTGATGTTTGAGGTTACATTTGGCTGTGCACATCCTACTTATCCCAATCCTGGTCTACCCAAGCCCCAGTAATTGGGAGGGATGGGGTGAGAGTTGGTGGGTGGGTGCACCCAAAGGCTGCCTGTGCCACCTGTGAGAGAGGTGGCACCCACAGTGTTGTCATAGCACCAAATTCCTGCTCCCCTCTCTGCTGCTGAGGAAGCACGGCAGCTGAAAGCCATTGGCTTTACCTAATTGGGAACAGAGATGATACATTAAGAAAGAAACATGTAGCCCCAAATTATTTATGTTCCTAGTGGCATTAGTGCAGCCTCTACTCTCTCACCAGGGTATCCAAGTGATGCCTGAGCTGGAAGACTGTGCATTTTGCATGGAAATGTTTGCAAACATCTTATTGAGAGAGGTTTGTGTTGTTAATTTTGATTTATCCTTTATGCAGAGGGGAAAAAAACCCAGGGTTGGGAGTAGGACCCTCCTTTACCTCCTTCACAAATACCTCTAGGCTTTTCACTCCTTGCTTAGTGAGGCTGGGGTTTCAGGTTAGGATAGAAAAGGATAAGCAGTGGTGGCTGAGAGATGACCTGCAAACCTCTCAATATGTCTTGGCTTGCTTTTCAACACAATATAGATGTTTATTCAAATGCCTGTGCAAGTGCAGGGAGTCCTGTCTGCAGTAGAAATGGGATATCTCTGGCTCTGAAGAGGGGACACCTCTGCTTGGTTCCTGCATAAGCTGCCATGTGTTGCAGCAAGAAGATGAATGTGGTCCCTGGCAGGGTTATGAACCAGAGCCTGCTGCCTTCTCTGCAGAGAGTTTCTTGCTTTCACTCCAATAATTGCTGCTTGCTTGGAAATGTTCCTGCTAAAAGACCGAAATGACTGATTACAAAAATTGGAAAGGATTAAAATCTCTAAAACAATGCAAAGGGAATAAAATAGATGAGCTAGCGAGGGAATGGGCTTATCACTTCTTGAGCAAACAAACAAGTGAAAACTAATTTTGTGAGCCAGCAAATGAATGATTAATGAACCAACCCACAATTAACCCTTCATCACAAGCTCACCTACTTCGAGTAACTGCTTTGCATGGCTATTGCTCTGTTTCACATTGGGATAAAGACACAGTTTGATAGTCATAAATCTGCAGCCCAGGTTGTATTTCAAAGGGCTCCCATGTAACAGGTATATCTGGGGAAGGAAGAAAGCATGGTTTAAAGATGTTCCAGATGTACGGTATTTGGGATGTGGTGTTGTTTCAGGAGCCACTCATTTGTGTATCTCCCACCATGACAATAAACTAACCTCCTTGACACAGGCAAAACATATTTTAAAATATGAACTTGTCTTTTACTGCATTTTGTTAAATGATTAATTTGCCTTATATTAACTTAAAATGAGCTCATTAAAAGATTTCTTTTTTCTTTGAAAGCAGTGCTCATTATATTATCATTTTAAGTAATTAAATCAGAATAAATGGCTCTGTGAAGCTATTTTAATGTAACATCTAATTATATCTGACCTAGACACTGAACTATAATCATTAACTACATGAACTGTGTAATGTTCTGCAGACTCTTTAATAATTTATACAGGCTGAATTCAGCTGTGTGGAGTTGTAAGCTGAGGCTGTTAGATGCCATGCACCTGTACTGGGTTTGGGATGGCTGATGGGAGTTTACTTGTTGAGCTGTTTCCAGCCTCATCTTGGTTTTGAGGGGTTTTCCATGTGGAGCTGTGCTGGTCACAGGCTCAGTTTGTTCTAGAATGGGTTGCTTTTCCTTTATTGTGTGCATGGGGATCAAGCATGTGTATCTCTGGAACGTGTGGTTTGGTGTTTTCTCCTGTAGGATGCACTAATAAAGGTAATACATTTATATGATATGTGCTAAAATTGTGTTAGACTCTGACATAGATGTTTTCACGTGAGTGGCCAGACTTGGTTATAAGAAGCTTTGGTTTTTGCTGTGTTAAACTGTATGCTTGCTGTTTGCCTTCTTGGAGGCTCAGTCTGTGCTTCCATTTTAAAACAAATTCTTTGATCTATTTGCATATAGCTTCCAGACATATGTGCCCTGAAAGGCTTACTCAGGTTAGGTTCATTCCTGAAAATAAGTTTGTATGGGGAAGGAAAGATTGGTTTACAGGAGTTTTAACCTTTCCCTAACTCAAACAGAAAAGAGAGGGGCTGAATGCTGCTACTGCAATAGATGGTCCATCCATCTTCTGGGCTGGATGCCTTGTGGCAAGGGAACAGATGTACCATGTTGTAGCGTATCCAAAAATTGCTGGTGCCACCTATTGGTGGAAAACTGCAGATTAGGACGTGATTAATGGGTGTTATTATGCCCTCTGCTTATCATTCCCCAGCTGACAGGTGGGTCAAACCAGTTCTACTGTTAGTTTTAATATCAGTTACTGTTGGCAAACATTGTTGGCATTCCTTGTGTATCTTGGGTGTGATTTGCAAACAAGAGGGTTTGCTGTGGGCAGGCAGCTGCTGGTGGACACGTGTAGCCCTGGGGATGCATGTGTGAAGAAGGAAGGCTGGCAAACCTGCTCCCTGAGAGCAGAGGAGGGTAGAGCTAAAAGCCAGGCTTGTCTGAATGGTGCTACTGGATGCTTGAACAAACTCACTGGGCTTAGAATAAATGCTGGGTATTCCTATAGCCACTGCTCATGGCTGCAAGTTGGCATGTGGAAGGAGAGGTGGTGTGGGGTATCACTTATGGGTGCTGATGCAGTGCTGCTTTGGGGGGCCTCCTTGCTCCAGATGGAGCCCCACATGCTGGGCACAGAGGTGGATAATTTAGCCAAGCAAATCAGACATAGGTACAAATAAGCCTTAGCTGTGTAGCTTTTGCTATGTGGATTTTTCCAGTCTCGGGGGATTTTCCAGCCTTGCGAGGGAGGTGAGGGAGAGCTGAATACCAACCTAGCACCATTCTTCCTCCTGTCTTGTTGCAGGAGACCTTTAGCCAAGCCCTGATAGGCAACAAAAAGCCCTGCTGGCCTCCTGCCTGGTATGCTTAAGCAGTTTTATAGCTGTCATATAGAACAGCCCTATATTAGCATCAGGTTTAATATTCTCAAGAAACCTCTAGCCACAGTACTGACATCATGGACTAAAGGCTCCAAAGGTTCACTTGCTTAAGTGGCTATTTGTAATAGAGTCTTTTAATAAAATCTCATTAAAGGAGAGCTCCTGCCTAAGCCCAGTTCCTGAGATTGTTGGAACAGAGCACCAAAAGCTGGCCTCCTGAGCTGCTTCAAGAGGCAGGAGGGAATAAATAGGCCCCTGCAAGGACCTGGTTAGGGCAGTAGAGAAGTGCCTGGTACTTGTCTCTGCTGCTCTGGTTCAGGCCCAGAGGAACAAAAGGGCTTTGTAGAAAGCAGAGCAGAGGATGAGCAATGTAGAGGAAAATAGGGAGAGATGCTCACAGCTCTTCTTTGCCACCCCAACCAGGAAGGACCAGTGGGAGAGAAGAAAGTTTCCCCTTCCCACCACAAGTTGATGACTTCAGCCCCTAAGCCAGAAGCAGAGGATGCAGGTTGTTCCTCAGTTAAGATTCTGGGTGGATGGTGCTACCAGGGCTTCCTTTACACATTCTATTGCAGTTTGACTGAACCTCTTCTAGTGTCTGCTTGAAGAATAATCTGAATTCCAGGGAAGAGTTTTCTAAATGCTTGTCTCCTCTGTAATTTTTCTGTCATGCCATAGAGAGGAGCTGCTTGAAAGACTTCAGCAAAGAAATTATTCTCTACTTCAATCTGAGGATTTTTTCTTTCTTTTTTCCTTTTAAATACCTAAAAAATTACTCTTTGATGTGAAAATTATATGCACTTAGAGATATGCTAATATGAAAATGATTGGAGAAACGTTGAACATGGAGATCAGCTCATTTGCAGGCACTCTCCTCGCCACCTGCATCTCCGGCAACCTCAGTCCCATCCTTCTGGATGCAGCTCTGTATAAAGCCGTGTTATTTATGTTGTGAAAGCTACTCTTCTGTTAAATGGGTTCAAAAGCAGATCCTCTGTGTTTGTACTGAGGTTTTTTCCCCCCTTCTTTTTCAAGTGAGGGGTTTTTGTGCCTGTTGTATGGTTTTGTCAGAAAGATGATTGTTAGGTCCCTGCTCAGGAGATGCTTAAGGACCAGCAGTGCTTTCCTGACTCAACTTGTGAGCTGTGCACTCATCACAAAGCCATCATCAGAAGCTAAGGCTTCTCAGCAGATCCTCCTGGTCCTTAGTCCAAGAAGTGGTCCCCAGTCCCCTGGCTTCAGGTTTTGCACAGATTAAAAACTTGCTGCTGCCTGAACAAAAACTGGCCACTGATTTTGAGGGGATGCAGCATGTTCTTGTGTCTGGTTTCAGAGATGTCTTGCCTGTGGTTCTTTACATAAGTGAAATAAGCTAGGGAAAAAAGGGTGGTTGTAGAGTGTCAGCCAGGATGGTATCTTCGTGTTTTCCTTCCTCGCTGTCTTCAAAAGCAGAATTTGGATTTGACAAAGGCAGAGCTGATATCATCACAGCTAAAGATGACTTTGTTTAAAGTGGATGCCCTGTATGTGCTGGTGGAGATAGGAAGAGCTCTTGTAGAAAGCCTGAAAAGCAGGAGTTGTGTTTGTCTGTGAAATGGGATGATGGCTACCACGTGCTAAGGTTTAATATACCTCTACTGAATACTCTGCTGCTTTAGTGTCCCAGTTGTTCATGGTTAGCTCCGTGTCACTGTGGTGCCAGTGGCACTGCTGGCAGTTCCTTATGCAGTTGGGTGATGCTTTGTGATGTTAGCACAGAAATTAAAACTGCAGTTTCTGTTCAGACACCAACACTGTGGAAAACTTAAAATGTCCATTGAGAAGATTCTGTGTGTGCTCAATCTGTAATGGGCCAATGTTTCACCAAATGGCCATCTGTTGAATCACAAACAGTTGTGCTTGGGGGAAAAAACCCACCTCAAAACCAGCTGGATACATTGAGTTTCCAACTGTTTTACAGGGCCACTTCAAATCCATTACTTGCATTAATCAATTAAACCAACTTTGGTTTCAAAAGTCCCCAGAGTTTACATCCAAGTTCCACCAAAATTTGCAAATCCCATGTGTATATGATGCCTTTGCTCATGTATTATTTGGCTCCAGATATTTTCTAATTGAGAGGCATTAAAAATATCCATACAATTTAAAATATGCAGTACATGCAGCACCTAAGAAAGCCTGGACGTAAAACACAGGCATGTACATGCACCCATCACCCCTGTTAAAAAGAAAGCCGCTACTGAGCACTGTAAGATTGGTGACTGATGCTCAGAGTAACATTACACATTCATCCAACTCCAGCCAAAGCTGAAATCCAGTATTTTGGGGTGGAGACACTCTTCATGCCTGGTTTCCGTTGGAAACTTGCTTCGTGCTCATTTTGTTTCTGGCAGAAGCACAGTGGGCTCTCTGTTTCTCAGGCCCTGGTACTGCAGCATGGTTCAGATCCCTAGCCTGCAGCTTGGGTTTGGTTTCATCAACAATAAACAGATCATTTAATCTGAAACTTGCATATAATTTGATGGCTTGGGTGCAGATAAACATTTTCTGCTTTTGGTCCTACATTCAAATCACTTGGAGGCATGCATTTAATCTCGTCAGTGGGCAGAGGCAGACACGTAGGTGAAATTTTCCTGCTAGCAAGGCCAGCTTTGAATGGGTTGAGCTTATTTGGAGGGTAAATAACATCCCAGTATTAAGGCACTGGAGAAACGATCCCTATCTATGAAGCATTATCAACTGAATCAGTTGTAACAAACTCTGACTTTCTCATAAATGTCCAAAACTGTAAAGCACACTTGCATAGGGTTGCATGAGTCCTTTGAAAGATTAGTGTTAGCTGTTGGAAGCAGGTTTGGTCCTAGGATGCTTGGATTTCACCTGGGAATGGAGATACTCTGGCTCTAGGGAGGCTGTTAAAAGAAAGATGTTTTAAATGTCAAAGTTGTATATGCTGCAAGTGTATTTAAAACTATGAGTAGTTGGAGCCTCATACCTGTGCAGCAATGAATCAGAATAAATAAATGCATGTGTCCAGAAGAACAAAAGGAACATTAAACAGATTATAACCTCTTTGCTGGGAAACACCAAAGTTTCAGAGTCCATGAATAAAACCTCCTAATCTAATAAATGTTCTGGAGATAACTGGAAAAAATACTGAAATGGTCACTTGTTTGTGAGGGAGCATATTTCACTTTTGCCTAGCAAAAGGACTTGAAACCTCAGCAGTTGAGTTGATTCATAGCCCGTTGTAATGCCCCGGTTATCCCTGATAGCAGAATGTTTCATGCAGCAAGTACCACAATATGTCAATGTCTAGTTAATATTTTAAGAAGAGGAGAGAACAAGCAGATCATAGTTTGCTGATATCTTTGGGTGGGTTTTTTTTCTGTTCTTTCCCATTTTTCAGGAAACAAGCTACTGATAAGACTAGAATCCTGATGGAGATGACTGCTTGATGTGCTAATCCCCTGGGAAGATGCAACATCTTTTGAACTCACCAGGAAGAGAGGAACTGGGGAGGTGAGTCAGGGCCCAGCAGCGTGGGCAGTGAATGAATGGTCTGAACACACGCTAGAATGGAGCAAACAATGCAAGCTCCCAAAGGGCTCCAACTAAATTGCTGAGCCAAACTGTTGTGAACTCCCTGTGATTTTGCTGCTTAGTAATGTTTCAGTGCATAAAAATCAGAGAAGTTTGGTGTGAGCACCCCTTTTATCTTGGAAGTTTCTTCTATTTGTAAGCAACACAACCCAAAATTCCTTGCAGTGCACCAGGTTAGATGATACGATATGAGATGGAAACATCCATGCAG
This sequence comes from Loriculus beryllinus, assembly GCA_039877255.1. NCBI lineage: Eukaryota > Metazoa > Chordata > Aves > Psittaciformes > Psittacidae > Loriculus > Loriculus beryllinus. Next base: position 64,033 of record JBCJKH010081141.1, read on the forward strand.
ATTGCACCAAGAGGGCAGGTGAACTCTGCTACCTTCACAGTTTTCCCCTTGCTGAGCACTCTGTCTGCTTGTAGGCATCCATGTCTGATAATGGCATCATCCTGGACAAAGTGTGCAGCTCTATTGATGAGAAACAAGAGGGCTGCTCATGTGCTTTTTAATCCAAACTCTGCCAGAAGCCCTGTGGGCTGGATGCTGGTGGGGAGGAAGAATGTGTAGGGTGTTTTGCTTCGTCTGGGTTCTTGTTATGCTGAGCTGAAGGAAAGAAGGCTAAATATGGTGTATGGTTGTGTGCTGTCATCCATGAGGATATCCTGTCAGTAATCTATATCTGTTCTGGCCCAATGTTTATCCAGGGAAGGATGGTTCCTGATCTTTCTTAGGAAGATATTTTGGTTGTATGAAGTGCAGCATGCAGTGCACATCTAGTGGTTTCCCCCATTACTGAATTTGCCGCTGGTGTGCTATAAAGGCTGTACCTTCTGCTGCTGCCTCTGTGCTCCTTTCCAGGCACAACTTGCCTGAGAATGTGCTTGGCTGCGTGATTACAGGGGAGGAAAATCAGCAGAAAGGGATGTAATGCGTGTAGCAGGAACAAGGACATGTTGTGCACCTACAGGTGTTTTCCTGCCCCTTGCAGGGTGAAGGAGTCCTTTGGGGACAGAGAGAGGTGGCTGACAGGGGACCTGCTTAGCAAATCTCTCCAGCTTGATGGGGACCTATGCTGGTCTGAGCTCTGCTGCTTCGCTGTGCATACCACTGTGTTTCAAAGCTGCCTGTGTTTAATGTTCATGCTGTGATCTCAAGTTAGCCATGTCTGAACGGAAGATACTCCTTAGAAGTCTATATTAAGCAACATTAAAAACCAAAATGGGCTGCTCAGATGTGTACTTTGATAGACTTTCTGACAGAGCGTAGCATAACATATAGCAGGAAAAAGGCCCCAGCACTGGCTGATTTTATTCCTTCTTCACTCCAAGTGTGTTTAGTGCCATGAATAATAGGGACAGCATGGCTGAGATGAGCTTGTGCAGACACTGACCTGCACCTGCTCTGTGTGAACACAAAAATGTCCATTAACCTGTCCTGATTGCCTTGTATCAACACGGGATGGCTCATGCCACCTCTTATACTTGGCAGATCTAAATGGGGAACTTGGAGAAAGGGTATGGTTAGGTAAGAAATTACAGGCTAGAGAGGTAAAGTTACAGATCCTTTTGTTCTTTGTAGCGAGATAATGTTGATTATCTTATTTGTTGTTTTTTTGAACTTAGTAGAAGTGACACAGGCTTTTCTTGCAGGTTCTGTCTTTCTCCAAGTAATGGTCAAGATCATGACAGCATGTACCTGTGTAAATGCAATTTAACAGTATTTTGGAATGTGACTTAGATGGGTTTTGGGGGGAAATGGGAGAGAGTTGTGGTTTGGTTGTTGGTTTTTTAATATAGAGCAGAAGAAAGTTTTTTGATCTCAAATAACTCAAAACCACAAAAAAAAACAAAGCTTTTTCAGTGCTGTTTGTTGTTACAGTCAAACCTTGCCCAAGCATTGGTGGGGGGAGACTGGGAGCTGGGCACCTGGAAAAGGCATTGGTGTGGAGACCAGTTGAGATAAGTGAGAAATTGTGAGGTGTTGGTTTTGGCAGGGTTATTCTGTGCTCTGCTGGGCTTCACAGAGCTTATATTTGCATCTTATTTTGGGGGCCTGTTACTGAGTATCTTAAACCTGGAGATACCATTTCACATGCAGCCTGTTGTCAGGGCTACAAAGAGTTGCAGATGTGCATGTGTGAGAAATTCCCAGTAAACAACCAGCGATTTTAGGTGGAGGATTTTAGGAACATCACATCCCATTATTGCATACTTGTCACCTTCTGATGGTGCAGTTGTGTGGGTATCATTCCATCAGTATCACTCCATCAGCTGTTGCTCACTATAATATAAGAGAGCAGGGGTGATTACAGAAAGTGGGTACCCAGCCAGCTTCGTACATACTTGCATGGCAATGTGAGACTGTTTCCTGCACAGTGCCTGTCTCTGCAGCACTGGGATTGCTGTCAAATGTGGATTTCGTGCTGGCTGCAGCCCCTCATGTGCCACAACAGTGTCACAGTTGTGAGGAGAAGCACTGGCCAGCATCACAGCTCCCTGCTCATGTTGCACCAGTCACACCTCCACACATGCAGCCGCTGGCATAGCAATGTGGAATACCTGACCTGATCTGATCTTCTGCCTTCTGCCAAAAGGCCCCATCCCCTTCACACACCAAGCTGAATCCCGTGTTTAGCTCTTTGCTTTCTCAGCCTTTCAGTGTAGAAGTGGTAACATCTGGTGAAGCACCAAAAGGGGAATAGCACTTGTAGGAGATCATCAGGAAAAAGATGAAACTCCTGGTGTATGGAGTAGAAGCCTGCAGTTAATTCCCTTATTTCAAATGATGTTTTCTGAGTAGGTGATAATCAGTGGGCCTTTACAGTTTAATTAAAGGGCTTTGTAAAGCAAATGATGTGGAGAATATGCAGCTTAGGAGAGCAGTGAGTGGGAGATGCTTGGTGGTGTCCCTGTGGTTTTACTCTGGTCTGACAGTCTCCTTTAGGGGGGAGTAAATGGGGGAGGAACATCAACCCCTGAGAAACAACCTGGGCCCTTTCTCCAGCTGTTCTGGGAGGGAGGAAGGGGAGTCTTGGCAGGTTAAAAGTGAGTAAGACATCACCAGTTAGCTGGGCAAGATTTGTTCTGGGCTGGAGAAGCTAACTGAATTCATACTGCTCTTACCAGTACAGTGGGAAGCAAGGTTGAGTTGTCTTAAAATATTAAAGTATGACCTCCAGATGATGCTTCAGAAGTATACACTGATGCTCTTTGTGTTTCTTTAGAATCAATGGGAGGTTTGCACTACCTTCTATGAGAGAAAGATGCTATTCAAGATCATTGATATAAGAATTTTTCAGCAGTAGCACTGCAAAATGATTTTTTTTTTTATTATTTTTAAGCTGTAATCAAGCTTGGGTTTGAAGAGGTTTCTTTGATGCTTATCTTTGTCCATGTGAAAACTTGACACAGATTCATTCTGAGCTTGCTTTCCATAGTGCTTATTACTATCTGCAGTTTCTCAGAGAGTTTTGGCTCCTTGAATTAAGGGTATTCCTGGATATAATTTTAGTTCTTTAAACTTCCAACATCCCTGCTAACCTTTTAGAGTTGGACTCAGTGATCTTACGGTTGGACTTGATGATTTTAAAGGTCTTTTCCAACCTGCATGATTCTATGATTCTACCTGGTAAATGGTCTAGGTCCAGAGGTGAAATTTAGTAAAGGAGAGCCTATGTACAAGAATATAGACTTTTGTAAGTGGTAAGATTTCTCTCCCAGGGTGGAACCACATGAACAAGCTTCAATCTTCAGTCCATGTTTGGGACATAAGTAAATATAGCAGCACTAGTAATTAGTTTGTACTAGACAAAAAGGATCATTTGACACTAAGCTTTTACATTAAGATCGCAGGAAGCATGCCTGGACTCTCAGCATGAATGTGATCAGATCCATATGAGGACAGGGATATCAAATTCCCCCGCTCCCCGCAAAAATGTTGTGATTAATCATGCTGAGAGTTGCAATTAGACCAAATAAAAGCAGCATGTTAAAGAAGCCAAGAAGGGGGTGATGTGAATGTTATTAATGAGCAGGAGTTTTTGGCTTTGTGGTGTTTTTTCAGCAGAACTTTCTTGAAATGTGTCAAACAACCAGAACTGAGATAAACGTGAAATCAGCTGAGTGCACATTGCCCATGAGGATCTGAAATGAGTGCTGGGGAGAGGAAGAGAGATCATAATTACCCAGAGGAAAAGGACTAAATGTATGGGGTGAAATAGTTGTTAACTGTGGCCATCATTGCACAGATGCAGAAGGCAATGCTGTGTGAGGTTTTGTATGCGTACTGTACTGGAGGATGATTAATGGGATGGGCATTTAAGTTCTCCTTAAAGGAAATGGGTCCAAAAGACCCCTTCCAAACCTGTGTCCCTGGTAGAGGGGAGGTGTACAAGGATGTGGGACATGAGATGGGGCAGGGAGGGAGGAACCCTCAGCCATTAGTACAGCACCATATTCACAAAGAAACGTCCCAAACTTAGTCAGTGTTGTACTCATCTGCTCTTCTGGAGCTCTTCCATCAGCAGATTCATAACTGCTGATTAGGATCTACTGTAGCTTAATTAAGTTATCGTACAATACCTTTTCTGAGACTTACTTAAACTTTGACAGCACCACTTTATCTGACTGTCTCTTCTTCTGTTGGTTATAATCCCTGTATTGGGTGGGGTTTATGTTGGTTCTTTCCAGCATGTTTTATGGTTATACAGCTTTCCTTATCTGTTTTTATGCTGTGTGCTTGCAAAGATTTATGAGCTGAAGTATTAGATGCAGAGCAAGAAAGGGAAAAAAAGAGCTAAAGCTATTAAGATCCTGGAATCCAAGCACTGAGGGGATTAAGTGTCTTTAACAAATGAGAGGGAAACCTGAATTTGAACATGTGTGTGAAATACATGCGCTCTGGCCTCTGTAAAAGAGAAGGCTGGGACTGCCATCTGTGCCCTGTGGTTCAGGCTGAAGAAATCAAACTGACAGTAGGGGACTACCCAAGCTGTTGTTCACTGGCTGCTGGAAGTTACTAGCTCTATATGTGCTTGTAGAGTTGGCTTTTGAAGGGTATGATCAAGAGTCATCCAGAGTCATCCTCCCTTAAGTGCACAGTGGTGAGCAATATGACCAGGCATTTCCAGACACTGGGAGAGTCAGACACTGCAGATGGATAAGCTGGTTTTTGGAGGGCATGTTACAGCTGTGGGTGAGCTGGTGCTGAAGCAATTATTTCTGTGCGCCACAACCCATCCCTTTGTGTTGGTTTTCATACGGCTGAACCCCTGTCTTGGACAAAAGGTTTAGGCTTAACCTGTCTCACCCACTGGAATGGAATACTGCCGGCTGACAAAGGCAATCACTTCTGAATTGGTGCTTGTAGAGGTGCAAACCTGCTTTGGTTGTTGAGGACAAGCTGTGGCACAGCCCTGCTCTGAGTGCCTCAGTTGTTGTTCATTGCTGGCCCTCAGAAACTCTTTGCCTGCTTCTACATTCCCTTTGCCTCAGCCTCATGAGTGGCTTCCTCAGCCTCAAGGTCAAGGTTGGCTCTTGGTCATAATGGGTTTTTTGTCATATTTATTAGGTGTTTGTGTATATCTTACCACTCAGCCTTTGAAGCTATTCTCTCATGTACTTGAGTCTAGTTCATTCATCTGCATGGTTATTGGTTGTATTTGAGTATTATGTGAGTCTGAACGGTGTGGTTATTAATTTGGGCTTTTTTGTATAGGGCTTTAAAAGTCAACTCAGATATTGTGGAACATTGAGGTAAGCGAGGGCTGAGTACACCAGTTCATGGCCCCTTCCCAGCCAGGTGGAGCTGGCAAAAATCTTTTAACTGTAGAGAACGAGTCGTCTGCACTGTTCTCCTGCCATAAAAACAAAGGGCTCTTGCCTCCCAGTTATAAAGCCCGGGGTTTCACAGTTTCTAGCTGAAGCAGTCCTCTTTATCACAGTTATTAAACTCTTGCAAGTCCTCACTACTTAGTATTTTATTTCAGTGGCTGTATCCTGTACTGCTCATCTGAGCCATTGCTGCTCTTCATGTCGCCTGGCACAGTCGAGGATGTGCTCTGGTACCTGGTGTTGGGACTGACTTTACCCAACTTGTCAACTGCCCTCATGTCTGCTTACCAGTGTCTCTCCTCATGCTTGGGTGCAGCTACTTATCTAGCCTATCTCCAAAATGCTCATTTTAAGTAAAGCGGTATTAATTTAGAGCAGATGCCTAAATGCATCTTAGGGAAAATTGCTTATGACTGTAGATCTGTCATCGCTTCACTCACAGGCGTGCTTGTCCTTGCTCATGTGGTGACCACCTGTAGCTGGTGGTAACATGCCGAGGACTTCCACCTCTGAAGTCCAGCCTTTGTCTTTGTTCTCCACCTCATGAGATTTCTCTCTGTGATCTGGACTCTCACATGTGCATGGAGGCCATACAGACCCACTTCCCCATGTTTCTTTGAATACCAGTGTAAACCCCCATGACTCCTTTCTTTCTAAGAAACATGTTATAATAAGAGTTTGTCAGCTGCGTCTGCAGTAATGTTTGCTGGCTGCCTTACTGACTGCCATCTAAAAGGAGCTGATCTACAGTGCATTGGCTGGCCGGTCTCTTAAATACCCAACACTCTCCCTCCAGCCTCCCCAGTTTCTTGTGTGGTCCTTAGCCTTGTACCTCTTCCTTGAAGTTCAGCTTATGGAATGGCCCTTCCTTGCCAGTACAGCTCTAAGGATTGCTAACATTTATGAGATTTCACCTGGTGTCAAGGAACAGCCTTCAAAGAAGGTGGGAAGTAATGTCATACTCGATATAAAAGTATGGGAATGGCTTTTCAAAAGATGCAAGTAGGAGTCCAGGGCCTCCAGGGCCAGAAGCAAATGAGAGATGTTGGGAGCTGCTTTTTACAAACTGAGTTGACTTTTATTTATTCTTGTAGTTGATATAAGTCAAGGGTAAAGCCTGGAGTTTTAAATCAATATATTGGTTTTGTGCTCTTCTCTGTGCAGGCCCATAAGGAGGGTGGTACTCTCCCTCCCTGCTATGCTGCTCAGCTCTCTGTACCAACGGCTCTGCTGTCTCAGCAATGATTAGATTAGATTCTTTCATGAAAAAAGCAGAGGAAATAGGCTTTTCCCACTATCTTGTTGATATGCATCAAATTCAGGGGGGAAATCGAATGCCAAAAAGATGTCTCAGGGTTTTAAGAGGCTATTCTGATAGAGCTTCTGTGTCAGGGTTAGGGTTTTGTTTGCACAAACATCTGTGATGCATTTGAGTGTGGTGTGTCTCTCCTGGAAATCACTAGCAGATAAAATTCTTGGCTACCCATGGCTTTTGTCCTGAAGGGGCTCTGTCCAGAGGTAAATCCAAAGCCAAGAAGAGCAGGTTTGCAGTTGATGCCTTGTCTGGAGGCTGTGAGGACTCTGCCAGGGGAGAAAGCAGGCAGCCTGAATGCATTGAATCAAAAAAGCGAGATGGAAGGACCACCACCTGAACCTTCACATGCTCAAATGTGGCTATCTGCCCTATGGCTGAGCATGGGATTTTGCTGGGTGCACCTGGTTCAGTTCAGCTCTGTCAACCCAGCCTTTACTTTTGCCAGCTCAGTGCTCATCATGTGGATGATGCTATTTGCTATTCAGGGTATTTCTTTTCTATGCTAAGTGTAAATACCAGTGTCACAACATCTCAGACAAGCGGTGATGTCAAGAGATGTGGGTAGGTGATCTTTTCTTAGGTGTTTGTTTCTTTTTCACTAGCTGGTCTGGGAGTTTGAGTGGGAATCCTAAGAAAAGCTGTGCTTTTGCTGTGGAAGCAGAAGTGTGAGGCTGTCCTAGACCCATGTCTGGGAGGACATAGGGAATCTTTAATGAGGCCCATGAAGGGCAGGTAAGTGAAGCAAGCCTGTTGTCAGGAATCCAGAATCCTTTGGCCAGTGCTGGGGAAATCAGAAGTGCCTTCAAAACCAAAAGAAAACCAAACCCTACCTGTAAGCTACATAATTTCATTATTTTAAATTCATAAGTGTTAAATGTGGCTTGTGAGGCCCAGCCAGTGTGTATCTAGAATACGTTCAGGCTTGTCTTTACTCCAAAAACTCACTTGTTTTGCGCTTTTTTTCTTTGACTAACAGTACAGAACAGGTCATCTGCACTGTTCTGCTGCCATAAAAACAAAGGACTCTTGCCTCCCAGTTATAAGACTTTTGCCTCCTCACTCGTTTTGGTACTCTTGTTTTGGGCAGTATCCCATGTCATACCCTCCTCTGCGGTCTTCTGATGTAGTCCCTTGTCTATGCCTGTAATCCCTTAGTTATGGTTATCATGTCCATAATGAATGCAGCTCCTCTATTTGGAAGTGTTGAAGGAGATTTCAAAGCAGTCAAGGAGGAAATGTAACTGGAAATTAAATCAGAATAACTTTCTACCTAGGAAGCAGGCTCTGGAGCTCCATGGCTGGGTTACCTCCCCAGCTCTGAGCTGTTGCACTATATTAACAGTGCTCTCCAACCCTCTCCTGTGCACAAATTTGCTGGCTGCATCATTGCACGCATGATCTCATGTGGTCAGAGATCCCACAGCAGCCTTGATTTTCATCTGACCCATCATATGGGAGAAATTTAAGATAGTTCAGGTTTATTCATTCTGTGTTTTGGCCATCAGAGACTGCTGGTGCTGTAGTGTGAATTACAGTAAAGTAAACAAATGTACTAAATGCTGCTTCTTTACATTGGAAATGATTCTTACTTATGAAAACATCTCAATAGGTGTAGAAAGGAGATACATAAGGGCCAGACCAGGCAAATCAACTGTTTGTCTTAATGAACCATTAACACAGGACTGTTAAAAACCTACACTGAACCCAGATGAAGTTCTCATTTTGACTTTGGTGCATTTTGGGTAAAGCTTGTGACCAAGCTTGTGACAGCCACAGGAGTGTTGGTGAAATAGTATGTATAGAAATGGAGGAGAAGCAAAGCGAGGCAGAGGTAAATCACGTCTATGCTGTGAAGGAATTCACACCCGTTAGAATTGTATGCATGGCTGTAACCACGTTCTGCTGCAGCACATGAGCCAAAAAAATTGACACAAAAAGAAATGATGGGGGGGGGGGGGGGGGGGAAATGCTAATCCCCATCTTTCCTTTCATATAAATGTGTTAATGGTTTAGTAAGTGTTTCCAAAAATGTCTGTGTGGGATTAAAATAGAAACTGCGGCCAAGTTTAAAATGAGCTCTTGGATGGGGAACAGACAGTAGTGTATATCCTGGTGATACCGCTCTCTCCCAGGCACTGGGAAACGTGCAGATGCATGGCCAGGACAGCAGGATGGAGATGGTGAAGTGTTTGTGTTGGGAGCTGAATGTTGGCTGTTTGGGGAGCTTGGTCATCCCAGTATGTGGGAACAGTACTCCACATAAGCAAAAAGTACCACGTATTGAAGCATGGAAGGGTTGCCATGGAAATTGGGAGTTGTTACTGAGAGCAGGAAAAACATGAATGGTCTGAAAAAATATGGATTGCTGTAGCTTCCTACCCTCTGCTATGCAAAACCTATGGCAGATTGTTTAATTTCTTGCTGGCAAGATGCTCGTGTGTGCTACTGCTTCAGCTGCATAGAAAAGCAGGTATGCAGTTGTATGCATGTATGTATGTGGTGCATGTAACCCACACTCTTTATGGCAGCTTTTGGCTTTGGCAAGCTGGTCAGTCCAGAGGAGCTATGAGCTATAACCAGGACATGGAAAGCAGCTGGGAAGCCCTGATATGACTCAGAGCAGGGTGTGACAAACCGTAGGCAGCAGTTACCGCATTATTCATGTGTAGCCCACCTGGAAGGCTTTTTCAGACCTGTTCCTAGGGAACAGAGAGAACCAGGAGGCAGGGCAGAAACCTGGGAATAGTCTCCACAAGCCACTGATGGCTGGTGGAGGATGTTTTCAGTGCAAAGCCTGGGAGCTGCTCCTGCACCACCCGCAGCGGTTGGGGATGCACACCCACAGCAAGAGGGAAAGACTGAAGAATTGGCTGATGAATGGATCAGATGGAAGCCGTGCTTACATGGTGTAATGATGGATGGAAGGAAAATGTTATTTTGGAACGATAAGTTTAAATATATATAACAGTAACGAAGGCAGGAGGTCTGCATTGGAAATGCCAGCATGCTTACTGCTTCCAAGATTTTATTTTAAAGTCAGGACACTGGAAATGCTGTTCAGCGTGTTTTCAATGAGCTGAAATGCCTCCTGGACAGTTTACTAGGAAACTATGGTGGGTCCTTTTGGAGGCTGTTTGGAGCTACTGGCAGCTACAGGGGTCTTATTTTTGGTGGCCCAACTCTGTACAAAGCTACCCAAAGGACAAAACCCATGGCTTGCACCAAGCTTGTGGTTCAGCAGAGACATATTGTGCTATAGGAAAGCAAATTTACATCTAATGCTGCTTTTCAATTGTGTGATCCTGCTGTACAAAAGATTTTGCTCTTTTTAAAAGAAGAACCAACCAACTAATGCCTGCTGAGGTGTTACTCCTTCTGGTAGAAGAAAAATCAGAGGATTTAAAGTAACTTCACAAAGTGTGGGCAGCAGGGAAGGCCAGAGCAGGGATTCCCAAGGAGCCTGGCAGCAGGCTGTGTCCAGCCAGTGGGGTCCTGGGCAGAGGCAGAGGGTGGCAATGCTGTACGTTGCATCCCCAAGGAGAGAGCAGGCTGCTTGCTTCCGGGACATAGCCCTGAGCAGAAGTTCCAGAACTGACCAGACCTGCAGTTTTCCCATTGCTGCATTGGGTCAGCCCCATCTCTGGTGGTGCTCCTACATCAGGAGAGTTGTCCCAGTTTCAGTTTGGTCCAGGGGCTGTGTTGCCATTTCTGGCTCTGCAGGGCAGTGTGCTCAGCCAGCCACCACTAGTGCTGCAGCAAGAGTGCGGTGGCAGCAGGTAACCTCATGTATTGGCACAGAGCTTTTGCTGCGTAGGACACAGCTATGGGGACGGATCCAGTGCTCCCACTATGCTGCTGGGATATTTTTGGTATCAGTGTGATTAACTTTCTACTATTGGCTTCCACCTGTGAGCTTATAAACTAGAGCTGTCCATTTGCTACAGGTCTCAGAGCATTGTCTTACAAGGAGAGAAAGAATTTTCATTTATAATCCATGAGACCTATTCAGCAATGGGCTGTCCTCCCCCTCCTGCTGTCAATAGACCTCTAAGTGAACAACCAAATGTCTGGAAATACAGGCAATTTAGCTTGGAAGAGGTATCATCAACGTGGTTCAGAGGTTAATGGGCATAGAGGATTTATAACAAACCAGGCCTATAAAAAAAGATGGGAAAAAAAAGAAAGGAAAGGGAAAAAAGAAAAATAAAAGGAGGGGATAGTAATCTAGCTGACATTTATTGTCCTTTGTATAACAGCTCATCTGTATTCTAGCTGGTCAAGGGTATTACAAAGAGAATTTAAAAACACATGTGTGAGCACACACACTCATCTATATATACATATGTACATATATGTGCACACATAAACTGAAATACAAGAAGGGAAAAAGCCCCTGTAAGTTTGAACCAACAACAGCAACCCATTTATCTTTATTTGCTGCCAACATCCAAGCGCTGAACTCTCAAGGAGCCTGGATCTCTGCCATCATCTGTCCGTGTCTGATCTCTTTGGTAAATACGATGGCTGCCAAGAATGAGGCAAACGCAAAGCGCTCGCAGATTAGAAAGAAACACATGGCAGCCACTGACCTGCTGAAATCATAAAATACATCATGAAGTAAGAAAAGAGGGGAAACAAATCATCCTCTCAGGGACTGCCCATCTGCTCGCATAAAGCCACAATCATTATTGCTAATAAATACATTCAGGCTGGAGAAGTCTGGGAATAATTTGGGGGGGTGGGTACCTTTTTTTTCCTGTCTTTGGAACCCTCTGGAAATTTTCCTACATACACAAAGTGAGATCATCGACCAGAAATAGATATCTATCAATTGTGTCCTTTTTAATTATGGAAGGAGCAAGTCTTTATTTTATAGGTATAATTAAGGAAAGAAATGACTTCCAAGACAGGATGGGGTTGTGGTGCTGGAAATGAACTCCTGTGAAAATTGCAGATCCATGTTTTTCCAATGAAGGATGGATGTAACAGTATTTACTTCATCTGAGATACTCTGCGATGTGAATAGTCACTGTGGTTTTGCTATGAAATGAAGGGATAAAGGGGCAATGGCTTGTATTAGATGACTTCTTACACATTTTGCTTTGTTTTTTTTCCCCGTGGTGCTCCATAGGGATTTATCCAGGTATTAAATTCGATGCAAAGACTCAGCTCTGTTGGATTTTGGATTTATTTATTTATTCATTATTAACCAGATTAGATTTGACTCTTTGGAGCCTGCTAAGGTGTAGTATATGTATCATCTTAAAGCCCAGGATTCAGAGGTGAACAAGGGCTGGTTCAAATGTGCAGGAGGAGGCAGCTGAAAACAAGAGCTACTTAAAGAAGTTGATCAGCTGCTTTTCTTCATTGTTTCCTTTCCCCTTGCTCTTTTCCAACAAACTGTGCTGAAAACCTTTGCTTAAAGGGTTATCCTTGAATGAAGATGCATATATGCCGCCAGTATTTGATGGTACTCCATTTCTCACTAAGAAGGTGTAGCTGTAAGGCATTTTGTAACTTGGGGTTATTTTCCTTAATCCGCAGAAGGGGGTGTTTCGTGCAGTGTGCCCAGGATGGTGCTGTGGGTTGCATGGAGCCTGCTGATGGGTCTGTGAGCTGTTCCCATCACAGAGGTCTAACTGCATGTTCTTAGATGGGAAAAACATTTGAGGATGGGCTTTCCTTTGGAACCCCATTAGGAAAATGTGTTCTGAGAGGCCCCATCTCCCATGGGAGTTATTACCACTGCACCCGCAGTGCTTAGGGAAATCAAAGAAATGGGTTTCACAGCTATTTTGCAGTGGATGTTGTTTACGGAACATGATTGAGGCAAAACAAAGTTTCAAAACCACCAGAATGCAGAGAAAAAGGTGATTATATGGGTTTATTCCTTCCCATTTGGGTAAGCAGCTGAACTTGCCCTCTGCGGTGCCGGTATGTCCGAAGCTCCCTGGGCCAGCTGCCTGTACGCACATACACACAAATCTGAGGTGTTCCATGGCAGAGTTGTGGTTACCATGTCCTGGGTGGTTCAGTTACCTGGTCAGTGCTCACATGCAGGTTGTGCATCATGTTGCTGTTGGAGGAGATCTAGTAGTTTGGGGCAGCTGCAGTCCTGTGTCCTGTGTGGTGCACAGCTACCTTTCTGCTGTACATCAATATGCTCATGTCATACCTGGCAGTGAGCTGGTTTTGGTAGGGGATCATTTGCTCAGAGCTCTTTGAACTAGGAAAAAACCCAAACCAACCTGAGCAGGCATTTTCTTGGTGTACTACAAACCCTCGTGTTCAGCAATGAAGGTTTTTTAACCTTTTAAACTTTTTCACCAGTGCTTTTAACCTCTGCTCAGTGTGGCATTTTGCCAATGTAACCAAACCTCCTAAGTCTATTTTACCATTCAGTGATGCTAAAAGCTCGGGTTTTAAGAGGTTACATTTTCTGGGCTGTTCAGATGGTCCCTCAAAAGACCATGTGAAACCTCTGCTACCTGCCTCAGGGGAAGGATGAGGCAGGGGACCCGCCAGCTGCCCTGAACATCTTTCCAGCTCTATCCCAACCTATCCACATCTCCCTGAGGAGGAACAGGTTTTAAGCCTTATGGACCAGAACACCCTCAAATTCATACCTTTCCAGTCACATTCTGGAGTTTCAAGAGTTAAAAAAACAGCAGTTATGCCAAGAGAGGCTTTGCTACAAGATGACTTAGCAGAGTCAGGAAGAAAATGAGGAAAAATTCCCCAGTTCCGAGTACAGACTGGCTCTGTGACCCCTATTTTCTGGGAAAGCCAGTGGGGTAGTTACATCTTGTCACAAAGTGCTAATGTATATGTTCCTCCTCAGTATCTGAAATTGAAGATTTCATGCCTGGTGCCAAGCAACTCTAAAAGAGGGGTTTCCATCCCTGTCAGCTGCTGTTTGTGATATGCTGTAGCGCCTTTAAAACTGCATGAAGGATCCCGGCTTTCCGCCTTCCCTGAGTTTATTTTTAATATTACTTGTCTTTCCACTCTTCTGCTTTATCCGCGGATTCCTCTGGGAGCCCATTCTGTGGATAAATCACAGTGTAGGCCATGGTGTCCCATGCTGCAGGAGGGGTATCCGGCTACTCTTGCTGCTTGATTATAAAACCAGAAGGTGTTTTAGCATAATCTCCTGAGCATTTATTAGCACGTATTATTTCCCTCGGATTTATGATTATCTTTACGCACTTTGCAGTTGTTTTGTGATCTTGTAATTCTCCTGGCTTCTCCTGACGTTTAAGCTAACATGATGAATTACACCTTTGCTTAACCCTTTACCTGCTGTTAGCAAGGAAAGCTGGTGCTCTTCCTCTCCTGTCCTGCAGGACTGGAATTTCTGGCTTGTGGTTTTAGTAGATGGCTCTTCACCAGTACATATTAGTTTGTGGTATGGCAGAAATTTAGTTTTTTCCCTCTACTTACTTCGTGCCAAAATTTTCGTCCTTCATGACAATAAGAATGCAGCTATATAACATGAGCTGCAATTTGTCATCTGCAGAAAATAATGATCCAGCCTAGTTATCGTATTTTTAGTTTCCTCTTTATGGATCTCAGGGGGTGCTCTGTTTTGTTTTCTTCTGCTTTTTTGTCATCGTTCCAAGAACAGCGATGAAATGACATAACTTATCTTTCTTATTCCCTCAAGATCCCGCGTTTGCATTCTTGCTGTGCTACAAAACTTAAAGCTCCTTGTTCCCTCGGGGAATGCTGTTTCCCAGTTGCTCAAGCCTTCATGGGGCTGTGTGCCAAACTGTGCTGCATAACGTGCTTCAGCTCTTGTAAAGCCAAGGATGAGGTTTAGAAGGTCGGGGCTTTGCTCCAGCCCCCCCTTAGCCTTGCTCCTGAGTATGATTCTCCCTGGAGCTTATACCTTCAGGTCCTGGCTCCTACCTTGCCCTCCCTCACTGGTACAAATTCCACCTAAGCCAAGGATGACATCTGGGTTATAAATAATCCTGCACCATGGCAAGGAGCAAGGGTTTAATTCTAGGAAGTCCTGCAGCTGGTTTTCCTTTCCCACCTCCCAAAACATGATCCCAGTGCAAAAGCAGAAGTGGTGGAGGAATGTGTGTGTGAGCAGAGCTGTTGTTCTGGTGGCTCCCCTAGACACAGCAAGGGGCACTGCTCCAGGTAGAGCTGAAGAAGGGTTTGCACTGGGGATGCAACCTGCTCCCTGTTCTCTCACCCATATTTCACACCTTACCACAGCACCCATTATTGCCACAGATACAGTTTGCAGGTTGCTCTGTCAATCACATCACTGAAATGAGCTGAATTTCTTTAAAATTGCGAAAAGAAAGAGTAGATAAAGAATTTCCATTATTTGGTGCCTAAGAACATCCTAAACGACCTAAGAGAAGACACTGGTGTGACAGCAGTAGAGGCTTCACCAAGGGGACCTGGCACTGCAGCTGCCTGACTATGCTGGGGGGTATGTGTGCCGGGGTGCTGCCATTGTAGCCCTTCTCTTCCTTCTTAAGTGATTAAATCATTTAAGGCTGCTCACTTGCATTTTCAGGTGATGGTAGGTGCTTGTAAATGGAGATAAGCTCCTTGGGACAAGCTTCTAGCTGAAAACAGAACAAATCCTATTAATGTGGGGTACCAGGCTTGTTAGGGAGGTGCACTCCAGCTCACAAGTGGTGTGCTAAGGTAAGTGAGATTGCCCAGTTCTGGCTTCAGGCAGGAATGGGATGCTGCAACAGAGCTGTGCTCTGAGCAAGGCATAAGCGTGTGTGGGCTGCATGCACTGATGCTGCTGCAAAGATTGCATGTGAAAACCCAACCAGATACTGTGTCTGCTCTCTCCCCCACCTCCCACAGCCCATTCGGATGGTTTAAGGGAAAGCTGATCTCATGCCAGATCACATGCTGATAAACCATGTTGGGCTGTTATGAAAATCATTGCATTATAAAGCATAACATTGGCAAAGGTTTTCTTCTTTAATATTGCATCCTGGGGAAATGGTATGTCTCACTTCTGCTGAAAGCAAATGCTTGCTTCGAGACCCCAGCTATTTAAGCATATGCCCTTTCCCATATAGTTGTGATGGGAGATGGAGGCAGGCCAGAAACGTGGATCTGCATTGTCCTCCTGTCCTGATGCTGGGCATGAGTCAGACCCTTGCTTCCTTCTGTGTTAAAAGAGGTGATCTTCACTCAAGAGTTTAGGGCTGCTGGGTTGATACACAAACCCCCTGTGCTTTCTGTGGAAACAGAAAGATTTCTGCTTTAAAAATAGTAACTATCTGTGTCAGCTGATAAGCCCCAAGATATACATCTGGGTTAGACCCTCAAGGTAAATATATGGATCCTCAGAACACTTTACCTTCTAGCCATGGAGGAAAAAGTATAGTATGCTCTTTGGAAACATCTGATGATGTAATACCAAAAGCACTCAGGCAAAGTCAGTGCAAGGAATTTTCTGCTGATGTTGAAGCAAAGCAATGGCCATCTATGTGCAGGGACAAATTCAAGGCACTGCAGTGTTGGGGCCATGAGTGGCAGAGCAGAAGATGAGGAGGACTTGGATTAAGAGAGACAAAAGCCCTGATCTTCACTTGCCAAAGGCAGGAGAGAATTTTCTTCTGTGCACCCTGATATATCTTAATGACCTCATTAAGTGTAGAGGCGCTCAGTAGGCAAAGCATCCTTCATTCTTTAGGAGAATTTCAAGTTTTGAGGTAAATCAAGGATTATCAGGCTTTTCAAAGGTTTAGAGGAGTGTTTTGTGTGGCTGGGATTAAATTACACTTTTTATCAGGCTATATAAGTGAGCTTTCGCCTCCTGGAGTGACAACCCTGGCTGGCACGGGACTGAGTTCTGATGAGACCATGGGTTCTTCATCAGACACCAAGCTCAGGAGATCCTACTACCATGCCAGTGGCGAGCTACAGAAACACTTTGGAGCTGGGCAGAAAGTTAGCTGTCCTTTGAGTCCATCCCAGCCCAGGTACAGCCTTTAGCTGCTGTGTTCCATTCACAGTGCAGTTTTCTTAGAGACCATCAGTCTGTGCCAGACAGTTAATTATAGGACCCAAGCAGTCTGTGACCTTCAGCCCCTTTTTTATTTCCTCTGAACTTGCGGTGCTGAACTTGGCAGAGGCTGTCCAGTTTGCTTTGGAGAGGGCAACACAGAGAGACCGGCTTCCTCTAGGAACAATCTTAGGAGAATTTAATCACTCTGAAAAGTAGGTGCATGCTGGCCAGTGCAGCATCTGTAGAGCCAGCTGCTGGTACTGTGCGGTTCTGATGGGACAACACTAATAAAAGCAATAATAACGACACAAGAAGACAGATCAGCTCCCTTGGCAGTGTATGGAATACCTTGTCTGTGGACAGGGCACAGCTGTAATCATGCCAACTATTTATTTTTAAGCTATGAGGTTTAACGTTGTCTTTATAATTCAGCTTTGCTATAATTGAAAGCAAGGTTAGAAGTACACCCAGGGATCGGTTGGTAGAGCTGTGCCTGCCCTGAGGGAGGGTGATAGATTAGCTGACCCAACAGTGTCTCTGTGTGTGTGTGCATATATAAATACATTTATATGTATGTGTATTTTTAAAAAGCAGATAAACAAGTACACCCCTCCCCCCTTAACAAAAGTGCTCCCTCTTTGCTGCTATCTGTCCACTTTCCATGTTCTTTGACCAAGTGCTGTGCTATTTTGAGCAAATTGGAGCATGAGACCAATAGAACAAACTGCAATTTGCTTTAGCAAACATTTACAGAGGCAGGAGCCAAGCTGAGCTTCTCGATGTAAGAGACTATACCCCCATGTAACAAGGGGAGAGGAAGAGACTTGCCTCATAGCTGTACTAAGCCCTTCATGGGGAGGAGACCACAAGGCAGAGATGGCTTTGGCCCTTTGGGCTGTGTGGGCTTTATAGTGATATAAAAGGCCATTTTGAAACATCACAGCTCATTCACATTAAGTAGGATGGGTGTTAAAATCCTTAACACAGACCACCTTGTGCATCTGCGTGGCCGCTCTGGCTTTGCCTGCATGGACCACCTGTCTCTTTAGATCTAACTTTATTCTTTGCTTACATTTTCCTAAATGCCTTGGGCAAACAAATGCAGTTCTCTTAATGAAAAATGCATATATTTTTGTTAAATGGATCTTGCTGTCACTGTGTTGCTGCTTTTCCCTCAGTCAGGGCTTGCTAACAGGCTGGGCTCCACACATGTGCTGAATCTATCATCTGTCACAAGTGTGCACTGAGGCATGTAAGGATCCGAGCACTAACTCTATTTCCTAGCAACCAGAGGAAACCATCACACACCACTATTTTTCCCCTGTCAGCAGGATTGCTCCAATTTATGTAACCTACAAAATGTGTGTTATCACCACAATAAACCATATCTTCTGAGGTGTTATTTACAGCCAGATAATCACAGAGACGCAGCCCTGGTGCCTGATATGTCCTTGCTTGGGACTTCAGTTGGTTGGAAACCTCATAGAAATGTCATTAACTGACTCTTTGAAAGCGGCACTAACCTCTTAATTATTGAGGAAGATAGAAAGTGGTGTGTTGCATGTGAGAGCATTGAAAAACAACTAAAATCAAGTGCTGCTGAAGGAGGGACTTCATTTACAATGAAGAAGTTGTAACCGCAAATAGACAAGTAGAGCATGTTGAAAAGGGGTGCTGGTACTTATTAGCTCCCAATAATGAGAAAGGTGAAAGTGTGGAGGAGTAAATCTGTTATAGGGAACATCTGATGGAAGGAAGGTTTGATGGTGGCAATCCCTGCCACCAGGTACCCATGCTGTGAGGAGGATGAAGCTCTGGGGCAGGGCTCTGCCTCGCTGGAGCAGAGCAATCCACACCTCTGCATGGGCTACTCAAGACCTCTGCAAGAAATCAGGGTGTCTGGTTCCTGCAGAAAATGTTTGCTTGGGGAATCTGAATCTTGCAGACTCTTTGATCCCAGGTCCCATCCCTGCTGGATGGCCTCTCCACGTTGCTGGCTTCAGCCGATGTCTGGGCAGCAGCAGGGTACCTCCTGCCAGTGTAGGATGCTGATCCAATTAACTTTTCTGGAAGAAAAAGAGCTTCTGGCTCTTTGGCGCATTTGCAAATCACAAGAAGCAAATGATTCAATCAACAGATGAATATCAAGCAACCTTAGTGAGCGGCTTCTGCATCATGAGCCCGTTTAACAGCAGATTGAGCTGCAGATTAGTGAGACATTAGAGCACAGTGTGATGCATCACAGCGTAAATGGGAAGGCTGAAATCAGCGCAAGTTTCCTGGAGAGCTGCTTTATTTTCCTGTAATGCCAAGCCCATTATAGTCCAAAGGTTCTTAAATAACTCTTCCTGCAATAGATAATACTGCAGACTATGGAAGAAAATTGAGGAATACAAAAGGAGGTGAAGCTGTGATGAAGGAAACATGATCTGCAGAGGGTTTAGTAGAGTCAGAAAGCTGTACAGCAGGAGAGTACTTAGAAATTCATATGTACTCATTATGTGAGCACTTGCAATGGTGTAATCCAGAGCCGAGGTGTCCCACAGGACCCCTGCTCAGATTAAACACCCTTGTGACACCCTACCCTTCCTGCCCGGTGTGAGGAGATGTGCCTCACACAGCTGAATCCATCTCCAGCCTCCACAGCAACTGCGATAATGATGATGTAGTGGCAGTGAGTATCACATCAATTTTAGGTCTGAGACTAGCAGACAAGCCAGCAGTGCCAGCCTGACCCTCAGCAATGTGCGTGTGGATTTTGACAGTGCCACAGAACGCGTGCATGTGGATTTTGACAGTGATGCAGAAGCTGCTCGAGCTGTGAGTGTGATGGATGTATCACCTTTGGGATGCAGAAAGGCAGCCATTACGTCAGTTAAGCAAGAGCGTGGTGGGCTGTGGAGTTTCTATTTGCTCATTTGTTAGCTATTCAACTCGAAGTAGCAGAGCCTATTTACACATGTAGCTTATTATTTGAAAGTAGGCAGCATGATGCATAATGAGGCCTCCCAGTTAGAGCAGAGCATCATGATAACGATGAACAAGCCTGGGAATGTAAGGTAATGCTTATTTTTCTTGGCTGAAGCTGCTCTCTATTGAGATAGTAGCTTTGCCAACTGAAAAAGAAGCAAAGTGCGGAAACAAACAGAATAGGTGTTGACACACATCCCTGGCACAGTGCTACGGTTTGAAAGGACTGGTTACCTGGCTGTCCCTGATGCTGTGGGTTTGCACTATGCTGCCTGCACCACCCTGTAAGCAAGGTGTGCACCAAAGCCTGCACCAAATTCAGACGACTAGTGCTGCAAGCGGAAGCTCTGGCAGGTCTCTGAATGCTGAACTTCACTTCTGCTGGTGATGAGCAGCCTCACCCTCCCCACCGGCTGTTCTAAAGGTGGTCCCTTCCCCAGTGCTGGTGTGAGTGCTCTGGGGAGCTGTGTGGTGACCTGGGTGGGGGAAGCGAGCAGCTTAAAATGACAACTCGAGAACAACCCCCTCTCTCCCCTTCCAAGGGGTTATTTTTAGCTGGAAGCAGTTCTCAGTGTGATTCACCATGTGGCCTGTGTATGGCTGAATCAGCTTGGGTGAGGATGTGACGCAGGGAGAAGGGAAAGAGATGGATGATGGGGATGGTGCGGGGGCTGCCGAAGAATTCCCTGCCCCTTCAAGAAGTCCAACTCTAATGAAACCTTTTAGCTAGAGCTGTGATACACCAGGTTCTTGATAGCAAGGCTGGTGTAAGAGATCCCCTTCTGTTCTGTTATTTGTGCCTGTTAGCCCTGGGAATTTTCACTGATGCCAGGGCGAAGAGTGATGAGGGATGAGCAGCCACGGCAGCCTTGGGCTGGGCCCTGTGCCATGGCACAGGATCCCAGTGTTTCTGCTGGAGGTCTGGCATACTGAGCCGGTGTGGATTAATCAGTTTCAATAGCAGGTCTATGCTAACATTGGTCTCTGAGAGATGGAGAACAAGAGCAGGAGCCAGTGCAGCCTGGGCAGGGAAAGGTGCAGAAGTCTGTGCGAGCCAGAACAAGTGTGTGGTGTTTGACATTATTCCTGTGCCTACATGAGTAGGGGTATTGCTGGTTGTCCTGCCAAATTGTGGTTGTGTCTTGCCATAGTTACAGCCAAAACATGGCTGGGTCATAGCTGAGGGTTGGTGGCTTAGTGCTGTGGTGTTAGGAGTTTGCTCAGCCACTGATTGTGGGGAATTAAATAGCCCTGGTCAATGTCAGGAAGCTGGGACCTTCTCCTTCTCACCAGCCTGAGCAAGCTGGATATCAAACTGACATAAAGGTAGTGAGTTTCTGGTCTAAACTGCTCCTTTCTATTTCTATTTCCTCTTCAAAGGTCTTCCCATGCAGTTCTTACCCTTTGCCAGGTGGGAGCCCCGTGTTTGTCTTCCTCCAGCTTGGTTCTCCCTGCTGTTCCTGGGCAGCCTGACCCCATTGCCTGCCAGCTTCCCAGAGCATGGAACTGCTTGCAGACCAAGCTTCCCCCAGCAGTGCAAGCCCAGTCTTGTTTTCCTGCCCAAGGATTTGCATTGCTTTCCCTCCAGTGAGTTTTGATCCCTGCAAGAATCTCCTTCATTTGCCATCGGAGCTAGAGCTGGTCCAAGATCCAGTCAGGGACATACCATCCTTACAGCTTCAGCAAAGCCCTCTCCATCACACTGCCAATGTTAGGATCTCCCATATGTTCATGATCAGGACAGGGCCTTGAAACTGCAGATAGTGTTAAATTTTTTGACATCAATTCCTCTTGATTCTGAGGATCCTTAAAATAAAGGATCACTCTCACCCTTTCCAGAACTAACCCTGCAGCACTTGATCCCTGTGTTCTCCTCACACTTTTCCACCCCTGCACAAGCATCTTTTCCTAGTCAGAGTAAAACAGCAAGTGTGATTTAAATTGGTCCAGATGACTGCAGCCATGTCCAGAACAGAGAGCAGAGAAGCCTGTTAAGAATTAACCCTGCATCCAAGCAGGGCTTGACACTGGAGGGAGAAGAGTCGTTATCCATGAAGATACAAACTGGGGAGCTTCACATGACAGGCAGCAGCCAGATGGATAACATCAGCAGGATGAACCTGCTCTGGCTTGGGTGGTTTGGCTGGGTAAAGCAGCCCTGTGGCTGGAGGAGAAGGGAAGAGAAAAGCTCTAGGGGTCCTGCCAGCCAAAACCTATTTCTTCAGTGGTGTGGTTACCTTTGTTTGTAGTAATGAGGTGATAGTGATGAGGAGTGGGTGTAAAGAAACTTCATGCAGGGTGCTCAGGCCCTGGTGTCAGAGGACTTGACAGTGCCTCTGTGTCCTCCTGAATACCTCATTCTTTGGACTACAAATACATTCAGCATCAGCCCTTCACTAACCCCTTTAAGCACATTCCGGGATGTTACGTGGAGTTTCTGCATCTCCTCTTATCCTTTCAGCCCCCACTACTAAATTAAGAGCCTGCTTTGACACAACATATTTTGTGAGTGCTCTGGGGTGGTTTGGGGTTTCTGGAGGCTGCTTTTGCTTCTCACAAAGCCCAGGCGCCGAGGCCAGGTGCCTGATGAACACTGAGGGGCTCCTCCGTGCCCGCAGCATTTCTGCTCCGCACTGTTTCACGCTAAGCGATTTCAGTGTGTAACAGCATTACCAGGCTTCGGGTTTGTTGAAACAGTTGCAGCAAATTAAACTTTCTCCGGGGCCATAAGAGCATGTGTGAGCTTGGAGCGAGCGTGGGATCTGCCACCCTCCCGGGCTGCTTTCCAGCCCCTTGGAGCTAGCGGTTGTTGGACTGATTCCCTCAAGGATTCATTTACCTCTACTTACAGCTCAGCTGCTCGCTTCTCCCCAGGCTTTTGTAGATGAGGCTGGGTTGCTTTTAGCACACAGGCTGCGATGGGCAGGGGATGACTGTGAGTTCCTCCTCCTACCTGCTTTTTTTGCACCTCTTTTCTTTCAGTTGGACGCCCCTTTCAGCTGGCTGCCATATGAAGGGGCAGACCCAGACAGTGATTTACACACAGAGATTCTAGGGACAATTGTATTTTAAATGCAGCTTGGTAGGCTGGCATTTGCATAGAGCCAAGAAATAACACTGAGCAGCTCCAGAGCACACTGCAACCCCACCTGTGACAAGCAGCACTTGTGCTTCTGGGGCAAGGCTGTGCAAAAACCAAAGAGCCCATTCCTCACTGAAGATATGACTTTATGCTTTAATTGCATCCCATTTCTCTCCCACAAACACAATATAGTCTGGATTCCCTCAAGGACTTTTGCAAGCTCTTCCAAGGAGGGAAGGATCAGCAAGGCAAAGTTTGCTGCAAGCACCACATATATTTTGAAGTGTTTCCATCTTGCACCAATACCCATCTGTGTATTTCTGTGTAAGCATCTTCAATTCTAAGCTCTGATGTGCTAAAATATGTCCTAGGCAGTTTTGATGAGACACAGCACTCCTAGATATGCATGTTAATGATAGGCTGACTGCCCAAATTGCCGCAGCATGCGTAACCTGGGTGTAGAAAAAGTCACCCCAAGCATTGTTGGTACAAGGCAGCTAAGCTGCTCTTTCCATCTGGCCAGGACACACTAATGCAAAAAATACTCTCTTTATTGCATTTTCCCCCAATATGATCTTTTCAAAGAAAGCCTGCATTTGGTATCTTTTATTCAGGACTCTATTTTACTAATTCCAGGTGACCAATGTATGTGAGAGTGGCTTACTTAACATAAAATAAATCCCTGCAATCCTGATGCGTTGCATGCAGATGGTTGGGATCTGCCCATCCCCACTGCCAGGGCTGCTCCAGGCCCTTCCCTCTCAGCCTTACATAAGAGCAGCAGGCAGGGAATAGGAAGTAAGGAAGATCAGCACCTTTGATGTTTACTTCCCCAAGAAAGGATTTGGCCAATATCCTTAATGATACAGCAATGTGAGTAAAAAGGCTCAGGTTCAATTAATTTCCAAACAGCTATCACGGAGCAGAGCCCAGATTTCTGAGGACATGCAGGGGACTCAGTGCTACACAGGTGCCTTACAGGCTTTCTGGATCTGAGCATCTCTCGTTAGCTGTTCTATGTTTCTGATGCTTTCTTCCCTCTGCAAAGCCTAAAGGGTTTCAATGGTGTTTTAGTGTGATGCTTGTTCCAAACTGCAAGAGGTGGAGCCCGGTGCAGGATGAGATGGAATGCTCAGTTTGTGAAGGATTGGAGCTGATGCTGCACTAAGAGCTTGGTGCAGCCTTGGTGTGTTCAGGATGCTCTTAGAGGTCCCCCTCAGGAAAAAACAACCTCCCCCATCTTTCTGGTTCTGTTTTCCTTTGTTTTGGCCCCCCACTAATTTCAGAAGTGGGTTAGTTATAAGAAAGCAACTTTTGTATGCCTTGTCTAGCTCAGGGGATGTGGTTTAAGCATCTGATAATGTCCTCACTTGGCTATAAGCTGGCCAGGACTCAGCTGTGAGCATTCCTTCACACGCTGCCCCAGATGAAAGGGTGTTGGTTGCCAGCAGCTAGGAGAGAGCTGGACATGTATTTAGGATCAAAAGCAGAGCCCTAGCCCAGATAATATGCAGCAATTCAGTTTACCTTGATGTGCTCTGGGTCCTCAAAGAACAGAGGCAGCCTGCTCAGGGGTGTAACCTGGGATGTCACTGAACAAATCTGCTCAAGATTTTGGATGGTGAAGCATGCTTTTGTACCTGCATGTCTGTATGCAGGATGTGAGCTGAAATCCTCAGTCGATTCATGGGCTTGTCCTGCTCATCAATGAGTTCTCCAGCAGAGACACAATAATTCCTGGGTAGTTCTTTCCAGGCCAAACTTGTTAGTTGTGCTCCAGCATCTCTCCAGCTTTGCTGCTGTTATTGCTGTTGTTAATAAATGGCTTGTGAAACACTGGGAGGCAAATCAATATTTTGGTGGAGTTGGGATGAGAAGCTCTTCTTTATTTCCATGGTAACTACTCCCACTGTTTGAGGAAGCTCATTTCCCAGACAGTGCATACGTCGACCTCGCTGTGCCAGGAGGCATAACAGGGCAGGTGGAGATAACACTGGGGCAGGAACGGTGTTGGTGCCCTGTGGATGTCTTCTCTGTATTTATATATACAGCCTGCTGACATGTCGTCCTGCATGGCACTGCAGCTACACTCAGCAGGGAGATGGAGCCGTACCAGGAGGTGCTGCTGGCTGGTACTGGTCACCCTGTGAGTGCCTCCGGCTGCTCTCCGTCAGACCTGGCAGCTGGAATATCTCCGCTGCTGCTGGATCTTGCTAGCAGTTTAAGCAGCAGTGATGCAGCACAGGCAGCTGTGCCCTGCAGTGACTGGGCGTCGGGCTGCTGGCACAGGCAGCTCTCCAGCCCCTTCCTATGGCTCTTCTTAAGGGCTGAGTGAAAGGATGTCACTGGTCAATCCCTTCTTTTCCTGCTCTCTTAGCCGGGAGCCTCTAGCAGTTTAAGCAGCAGTGATGCAGCACAGGCAGCTGTGCCCTGCAGTGACTGGGCGTCGGGCTGCTGGCACAGG
>JBCJKH010081149.1:0-13806 GCA_039877255.1 Loriculus beryllinus
TGGGGGGCTGGGAGGGTCCCGTCCCACCCCTAACCCCAACCCCAACCCCCCCCCCCCCCCCGGCTTGTATGGTCCGGTCCCGTCCCGTCTCCTGGAGGCGGTGGTTGCGTCCGACCAATGGGGAGGCGGCGCGCCCCGGCACGTGGGAAAGGGTGGAGCGCTGGAGTGGGGTAAAACTCATTAATTAAAGAGAAATTAAGTTCTTATAATTAATAATAATTATTATTCATAATAATAATAATTAATAATAATAAATGACCCTAAGGAGGCGGCTTCGGCGGAAGGTCCCAGCCTCGGACCTGCCTGGAGAGAGCAAAGGAAGATGAAGCACCTGTTTCCACCCATTTAAGGACTCAAAATTGGGGTAGAAAAGGGGATTTCACCCCAAAACAGGGATGCGGCTGAGACACAGGCCAAGAGGAGGCTGGGTTTGGATGGAGTGGGTTTAGCTCCATAAGAAAAGCAGGAGTTTAAGAGGGGCACCTGAAAGATCAGCAGTTTTAGGGAAGGTTGGGGGATTTTGGGGTACTTTTAGGGGAGGGTGAGGTACTTTTAAGGGAGTGTGGGGTAGTATTTTGGGGGGAGTTCGGAGTACTTTGGGAGCCCAAAGCACCTGCCCAAATCCCCAGCTGTGGAGCCAGGGGGAGAGGAAGGTTGTCCCTCTCCTCAGCTCCAACTCCACAAGCAGTTTTTGCATTAAAAGCATTTTCCACCCCACAGTCAGCACACGCAGCCATTAACCAGGAAATCCATGTTTATTTTAGGATATTTTTGTCTTTTTTCCCTCTTTTTCTCTTTTTCTCATCACCAGAGCATGACTGGGACCCGTTTCCATCACACCCGCTCTGCACAGAGAAGCCCATGGCAGGGGGTACGGCGAGCGATGCGTTGAGCACTCAAGGATGAACCGCTCGGATGAGGATGGAAGGACACAGGATGGGAGAGCGGAACAAGGAGCAGACCTGGAAGGGGTCAGTGAGGTCGGTTTTGGCACTAAAAAAGGAAAATGGAGATAATCTGCTGGAACTCTGAGGAGCACGAGTGCTTCTGGCTCTTGCTGCGGGGGTTTCTCGGTGCTTCACCTAAAGTGGATTAGGTTTTGGAAGCCTTTGATGGCCCCAAATCCCCGTCCAGTGAGTGCGTGTTCCGCTGGGGCTGCTCACAACCACCCAGCACAGGCTTCCAGCCACAGAGGGAATCGATTTGCAGCTCAACTCCGGAGCAAGCTTGGGAGCTGGTTCATCCTTCGCCCTTTCCTCGCCAGAGATCAAACAGCATCATCAGGTTCAGTCTTTTTCTTGAAAAGAAGCTAATATACAGAATACAAAGCATTATATTTACACCGGTAACGGTAAACAGGTTCATCTCCACACTGATCAGCAGTCTGTTTTCATGTGTATAAAAAGAGAGTCTTACATGACTTCAGAGGAAATGACGAGAAGTGACACAGCACAGGGAAAGAGGCATCAATACCCTCCACTTAAACACCTTAAATAATAAATAATCATTGCTTTTGGGGCAGAACTCAGCTAACATACACTGTAGCCACAGATGTTTAAGGACTGAATTGAGTGTCTTTTGGTGAAATAACATCACACAAGAAGTGCTTTTAGTGACCGAGCTTTTAACCATCCTCAACCCTCTCTAATTTAAACAAAACTGCAGGATTTCAGATGAAATTTGTGCAGGGGTCACCAGCCTGGCCAGTCCGCAACCATGGAGTGTTCTGCATTGCTATGACACAGCTCTGAAGCCACTCTGGGGTTGGGTTTAAGCATCATCATCATTACTTCCCCTAAAGATCAGAGTGAGCCAGACCTGTGAGCCCCACCTCTGCTCACAGAAGTGCTTCACTGCTGGAGTGCCTCAAATTAGGAGGGAATTGAGCTCTAGAAGCAGCAAATACCCACTGCTTAAACACAATTTGTTGCTTCTTCAAAAGAGAAGCTTTGAAAGGCTCCCGCAAATGCGGAAGGGTCTTAAGACACTGAACTACACACAAAAACAGACAAAAGGAAACAAATCGAGTGGTTTTCACTGCTCTGCCAGAGGCTTGTGTTCAAACCTTTAGTGTTCCCCTCTCCAGAACCAGGATGGCAAGGGACTGTAAGAATCTGGCAGGTTGTGTCTCTAGTTCACCTCTAAACCCAGCATTATTAACACCAGGTTACTATGTGCTGCCTCGGCCAGCAATCTGTTTTCTCATTTAAAAGCCAAACAGAAGTTTGATTCTACCAAAAGCTTAAATCTGGGTGACTTAACGCTGAAGGCAAAGCTTTTTAAAACCTGTGTGCTCCCCTGCAACCAAGTCCTGGACCAGTGCAAAAGAATAAAGAGAACCAGAAGTCCCGAAGAAACATAAGGAAAATCCTCATCAGGGTATTACTAACAATGAAAGCACTATGATTTGTTCATTTTGCTGTGATAACTCATGCTTTTTTTAAACATTCAGCTCTAAAATGAAGCACTCAAATGTGAAACACAATCAGAGACTTCCCAATATTGCAATTCTCCTCCCGCACGCTCCAACACAAACATTCTTCCACATTTTTCCAGAGCCAAGGGAAACAAAAGGAAATCACTGCTTTAGAGAGACCGCAGCAGCGCCGCGGCAAGGCTGTGAGCACCCCCCCTCGCCACGGCTTCCCTGTGCCAAGCCTGGACCAATGACCCAACTTCTGCTTTTGCTGGCAAGAATGGTTACTCAAAATAATCTCAGAATAGAAGCAGTTTTAGAAGTAGATTCAGGCACAATTCCGAGCTATTCTTTTGTTTCATCAAGTTAAATGGTGTTTGGCCACACGTAAATTGGAATTCTCTTCCAGCCAGGTAGAACACAAAAGATGCTCTAGGGCGGGATTTAAAACTGCTGTGCCCGCAGCGGGTTGTGGCACAACCCAATGTGCTGAGGGTTGGAACTGGATGATCTTAAAGTCCTTTCCAACCCAAACCAGTCTGTGATTCTATGATTCTCATCACCCCAGTATTCAGGGGAGCAGACAGAGGTTCTTACCCTCACAGCAGAACCCTTCACAATCAGGGAAAGGGGAAAACACCACAATGGGTGTTTTTACAGCAGCAATAACTCTGCTGTGGCAGCAAAGCTGTTAACTGTTTGCTTTCCCCCCCTTGCGATGGGCAAGTGCTTCACAGCCATACCTGTCCTATTGTTTCCACATTATCGCTTGAAACCACTAGAGAATTTGGAGCCCCACCAGAGCAGGAGATACTTTCCAAGGGAATAATTGCATTTGCTGACAGAGTTCTGTTTCCACTTTAAAAACCTCTAATAAAAATAGACTATATAGTGGGATTTTATAAATAGAATACACATTTAGCTTCAATGAGTTTCCTTACATCCCTCCCCCCCCTTTAAAGAATTTTGTCTTTAACTTGTGTGAACTAACATGATAATTACTAAGTCTCTGAAAAAACACATTTGTACCACATTATTCTTTGGACATTTCTGAACATGCATCCACAAAACCAACTGCCATTCGTGTACTGAAAACAGTTGTGTCGTACAAACCCAGTTTAGGAATCGGATCGAGTAGTACACTGCTAACAAGCAAAAAAATTTGCTTCCTTGAAATCCTCATGTACAAAATGAGACACAGTGAGGAGGATTTTCGGATCGGTAAGTCTAAAAACGTGTCAATATGACACCGCAGTAAGAATAGAAAACAAAAAGAAAGTATTTACAGCTTTACAAAGGAAAAAAAGAAGAGAGGTCATCAAAATCATTTCCAGCATTTTCACCTTTTTCTGGCAAGCTTTTGATCTGGTTTCTATGGAGTGGTTATATGCAAACAGAACAGGACCACTGTCAGCTAAGTCAGCAGCATCGCTTGAAACTAAACCAAAGACCTCCGAGGGAAACTCTCCAGGACCAACCCTGGTGATCCACTGAGTCCTACACAGCCTAAATAAAAATAAACCCCTGATCCCAAGTATGAAAACACCTTTTCTTCTTTAAAAATGGATTAAATATGCTTATAAGAAACAGACACCAACAACCAGGGTAATTTACTGTCATACACATCACCACTACACACATTAATTCTAAACCCTCTACTCTAGCCCTGCAACCCTTACATTTCCCAACAGACACAACCCTACTACAGATGCTCCTTGTAATTATGGCTATGAGATAAACCCGAGGTTACAGCTACCTTGTTACAGCTGAAGTTCTGCTTCCTCACTTGGCTCTTGCTGGCAAACTGAGGATATTCTACTCTTTCCTACCCTCACCACACCAGCTCCCAGTTTTAAGAACTCTCAGCCTTTATCCTACTAGGACACTGAGTCTGAAAGGAAACAAACTCCACAACACAGCAGCAGCTAAGCCGGATGGCCACTGAAATTGCTCAGTTTCTCCAGTACCAAAGAGCATTTTCTAACTGAGGAGAGCCAAACGACAGCCTCCATCAAGGCTGGGTCACTGTGCAAGTCGATTGCTTAACCAACGTCACTAAAGCATCACAGACATTCAGCTTTGGCAGATGGTTTCTCAGCCTCTTGAGAAACTATGTATTAGCAGCTGAAGTTCATACAGGCTTCAAAACCTTAAGAGTACTTGATTGAAAACATGCAGTCCCAGCCCCCTCACAAAAATACCCCAATCTCTTGTCCCCCACCCACCCCCCTAGTGTAGCCCTAGTGAACGCCACATTTACCACTTTGGCCACTTAAGAAATAATAGGAATGAGCACTTTGGAATAAGGATTCTTTTCCAGAGAAAAGTTATCTACATTTTACATGATGAAAGAGGCTTTGGAAAAGCCCCTAACCCACACCACGGGAACCAAGAAGCTGCTAGCTACACTATAAATAACTGCACTGAGTAAGGAAACCACCAGAATATCCTTGGATCTGTTTTCTTGAACAGAAGCCATCAACTATGGATCATGACCTCCACACTGTGGATCCAGATGGATCATCCCAGCACTCCTCCCCACTCTGAAAAACACAAGGAGCCCATTTGATTCACGTAGCCTAAAAGCACCATCGTGTCTAAGCAGGAGCCGGAGCTGAACAGTGATGAAACTCCAGGCAGCAACATGGGAAACTCTGATTAGACATTACTGTATCCACGGTTGCAGGGGGAACAGAAACCCTCTGAGGTCCTGCCCCTCTGAATAGCTGCACAAGACAGAGGCATTTCTGCCCAGGAACATGCCATATGCTGAGACATTCGCCCTCTTTTTGGAAGAAAGCAGCACTGATTTATACTGGGTGCATGCTTACAATGCAGTTCCACTGATTTCAGACCAATAGCTTGAAAACAATACTCAGGGAGCTAAAAAGATTGGTCAGCTTACCTTTACATAACACTGAGAGGGTGCTTAAATCAGGTAGTTCTCTGTCCAGTCCTAGCACTGCTCTTACATAGCAGCTTCTAAGCTTTCTGGCAGGAAATTAAATACATTTGGTATTTACTCCGAGTCTTGCAACTGCTAGTTACAACTACACCATTACCTTTAGGCAGTATTAACTACACTTTCAATCTTGGTCTAAAAAACAAACAGATAATTATTGGCTGAGGTTTATACCCTGTTTTTACCTGGCTGAGGTGCTACAATTCCCACTATAACCATACCTGATGATGACGGAGCTGCCTCAAACACCACCAAGACTTTTGCTGCTGCTTTCTCCTGTGTAAAAATACAGAAAGATTGACAAAGTCTAGGTCTCCTCACTTTCTCACAGAGAAAGCACATGGCTGTCCCTCCCTGATTCTAGGGCAGCAGTAGTTTGGGATTCATTTTACTACGCCCTAAAAAGGATTACAGTATTTCCTGATGTTCAGCTTTCCTGAAGAACAGTGGTCTGGAACTCTCCCAGTGTCATGTCTCAAGCCTAACGTCTATCCTACCGCATGTCAGTTTATCCTGATGCTTCAAACTATCCCGCTCTAAACATCATGAAAGCAGCATAAAATGGAGTTACCTCCCTGTCAGCAAAGTCAAATCTGCAAACACTATGGTTTAAAAGAAGAATCCTGAAAAAGAGCACACACAAAACAACACAAGAACTGAAGGGCTGATTCCCCTCCTAATCCAATCACTAGAAACAAAGGCATTGTAATATGACATTCCTCCCCAAAATAAGCTCTACAGATAACTAACATGTGCAAATGTGGTTTTAGCTTTCCTTTCCCAAGAGATAACTGTTTCCCAGCAGGGACCAAACATTCCATATAAATAAGGCGAGCTTTTTTTTTTTTTGTGGGGTTTTTTTTTTTGCATAGAAGTTTATCAGGGATATTCCCACCCCATGGAACCCTCCTTTGTCCCCTGCTTTGCCACCGAGCTGAGACCTGCTGCTTCTTCAGGCTCTGGAGTGGAGCAGAGAGCTTGTAACGCATCTCAAAGGCTCCTTCAGCCAGAAAGATGGAACTGAGAAACTCCTGTTAATATTGTGGAACTGCTTAATCCTAAAAGCTGTCCCTACTCCTGCTCTTATTTTAAATGTTTCAAACTCAATTTGGACTGTTACAGTTCAAATTGTTACAGTTCAATTCTCTTGTTTGGAGCCAGACTTTGGTAATTGCACCATAAATGTCTCGAGTTCACTTCTCATTTTGCCAGCATTCCTTTTGCCAATGGGTGCAGCAGTTTAATAAAACCATGAGCTTCTTGAAACACCCAGAGCCTTTGCAGCACCCTTCTCTGCTAACGGATTAGGATTTGTTGAAAGAATATTTTGTATAAAAACACCTGCTATTAATATTCCACTGGAGCTCAAAGTGGCTCAGCTTGGGGCAAAGGCACAATTAAAACACCATGTTTTCTTACAGGACTCTGCATTTACAATTTGTAGAACAATAGAAATTTACAGCACCAATCCTTGCGTGGGGTGGGGATGCGTGTAGGAATGAGTCCTTAGAAACCCTGTGTGAGGGCTTACGAGTCTTATTGTTATCTTCCCCCACATCAGTGTATTCTTTTATAATCTTCTCTTGTATCTTCCCTTTCATTGGGATGCTCCAGCTATGTATCAGGTGACCATGGGCTCCACATCCGTCTCTCTGTCCAACTCATCCTGAATTTCATCTGTGTTTCCTGAGTCACTGCTGGCTACAGAGCTGGGAGATGGAGAATTTCTGCAGGAGAAGTCAGGGAAAGGTTTAGACAAGGAATTAAATATCAATGACAGAAAGGGGGGAAAAAATGAACCTTTGAAGAAAACGGTGGCTTTCACTTCCCGAAACATTTTTCAATGTACTTTATTAACATTAAACTTTGGGTTTATGGTAAATAGAAGTAGTAAAACAGCCCACAGGCTGCCACCCCACTCCTGCCATCTCCTGTACAAACATAAAGGCTGCCCTAGGTTTACTGATGAGGAAATGGACGATGCACATCCTACAGAGAGTTTCATCATCCATAAGCATAAACTTGAAAACTCTAAAAACGGTTAGCATCTTGTTCTTTTAAGCCAGGATGTGCACTGGGGGCAAATAAGAGCTAAGAGAAACCTCTTATACTATAGGGTCCTTAACACATGAGAAGGTTACAACCCAAGCTCTTCATATTAGCCCACAGTCAAGGTTTAATTTTGGCTTTTGTTTAAGAGTGCTACACCCATAATGTTCAGACTAAATATCCATCCAAATTAGAGATCCCTGGTTTTACCCTCAGCTGCTGAATCCTTTGAGCTGTTCCTGTGTGTAGGAACACACAGTGACTGTTACACAGCTCCTTTTTGACTGATATTTGACTCTGAACAAAGCAACCTGATCCAAAGGACAAAACGATACTACTGCCTTTAAAACAACTGTCAGGAAACAAACCAAACCTCTCCAAGCACCCCAGGCAGAATGGTGACATCTTATTACCTGTCAGCTGAGCCTTTGATAAGCCTACGACAGGTTTCCATTTGGACATCCAGGCCCCTTTTCATACTACACATTTCCATGTATTCATGAAGGTGGCGATTCATGTCACTCTTGGCTGTGGCCAATTCCAGCTGTAAGAAATAGGAGAGAATATTCAGCCTAAGGGGAGATGGTAACAGCTTCTCCCAGCTTCACTGCATTTATATATTGGTGGAGATACTAAAGCTGTCCAGAGCCAAGCCAAATCATCCACACCATTTCTGTTTAACCTCAGTGTTTCAAACCAGCAATTCATTCATCAGCTGACAAAGTGCAATTTAATCAGAGCTCAGCACTGGTTTTAAGCAGCTCTCAAGTTGGTTTTTTTCCTGCTGCTTAGCATCTTGTTTGTCAACACACTGTAATTAATGAAAGCATGTTCTAGGCAGGGCAGAGAATTGGAGAAGCTACAGCTGTTGTGTCTGGCAATCTCTGAGGCCACGTCTCTGAAAGCATTTCTCAGTGTGACGATGGATATGTAAGGGGAGTAGGAGTAATAGTGCATTTTTGCTCTCTTTGTTCTGAAGGTTCTCTCTCCACCAGCTACAGATTTATGCTTACTCAGTAACAGTGCTGTGCAGAGAATGGTATTTAGAAAAGAACCCCAAGGGTATGTCAGAGGAAAAATCCTTTACATAGACAGACATTCCATCTTTTCTCTGTGTATATACTGGACCAGAACACTGTATGTTTTCATCCACTAGAAACAATTCCTATTGTCATGAACCACTTCCTTACCTCTATCTGCCCTATTGTTTCCTGGTATTCCTTGTCTCTCGTTTTAAAGAAAGACTCTGTTTCGTGGATCAAGTTTCCCAGGTTTTCCTCCTGCAGGGGAAAGGAGGACACAAAGAATTAGCAAGAATCTAACACGGAATTCAGGTTTTCTTGTCTAACCTGCTCAGAAATGGAGCTTGTGATGCTCTTTCATGCAAAGATTCTTCTCAATACATTTTTACACAGGCAGAGAATAGTCTGCTTCTTAAAACACATTTTTGTACAATGACCATGGCTTTGTAAGCAAAGTCTCTGATCAAGGGACCTACAGACCAAGGCTCCAGCGATACACATACACCTGGTGCTGCCAAAGAACCAAACCCATGGATTTTCCCAAAGCTTTCACAGTCTGATCACATTTAGATTGTAATTGCTCTCCAGACACGAAGCTCTGTTTTCCTTGCACTGACCATAGTGCTTCTTACAGCTTTGCCCTGGAATACCCATTTTCCAACTGCACATTATTACTCTCAAGTCCTTTCAGTTTCTATTAGCTCACACCTATGCTCTGCATGAATCGTTTCCTATTGAAATGTGTAGATAAAGCAAGCTCACTCCAGCTCACTAGTGATGAAAATGCCACATGCAAGAACACATGCTGTCCCATAGGAAACATCCTGCCAGACAGCAGCTCCCGTAACATCACCACTTTGGATTGTCAGTACAGTTCGGGCTACAAAACATACAGCACTGTTTCATGCTGTCACAAAGAGACTAAAGCAACGTCACTGGTCTCTCTTTCACATTATTACCTATCTCCCTTTTCCAGAAAGAAAATGATCAATTTAATGCAACTGCACTGATGAGCATTAATTATGTTTCCATCCTCTGGTCATATCTGAGGCAGCTTTATCAGGATCATGCCTGGTATCAGCACCAGGCTATCCAGCCTATAGCTACAAGAATCATTCCACTTATCCTTTTATATGCAGAAGTGCTTTAAGGAGGAAGGTCATAAAAGAAGGTGGCTATGTCACCATGTAAGAACTTGAAAGGAATAAAGCCACTGGAAGGAAGATTCAGACATGTAAAGCACGATGTTAAAGACCAGGCACAGTCAGAGCAGTCTTTATTCTGAATCTCCATCTACAAGACAAATCTACCCTTTCCTTGTATAATTTTCATTTAGAAGGATTTAAGCTGCTTAAAACCTTTAGAGAGTTTTTGCACGTAAGGCCTGAGTTCGGCAATATTCCTCTGATAGCTGTGCTTATACATGCACACATGGGTATATGCAAATCAATCTGTCACTAATTCCAGCACATGGCTGCACATTATCACTCTGCCACTCTCCCTGCTCAAAAGATGACATGTAGCTAAGCACACTGCTTTCTGCAGCCCTAGCATTTCTAAGTAATCTCTGCAGTTTCAGAGGATGCCAGATGATATACAAACGGGAAGACGTAACATTAACACACTCCTGGCAGTCAACACAAGACAATATTCAGGAGACTGCTGCCTCAGCATCTTCACACTACAGTGCTGATGGAAGGAGGCAGGATTATTTCTTACCTACTGCTGTTGTGCTGCTCGGTAATGAAATAATAGCATTGCATTTAAAGACTACCCGCACAAAGCCTGACCTTGGCATTTCAATCACTCTTCAGGCTTGTTTAAAAAGGCTCAGGAGTCACCGAATGAGGCAGCATGCAGCCATTAGCTTATTTAGTGTGGGATCTTAAGGATTAAAAGCAAGCTGTTTATTATCCACCAATACCAGGAGAATCCGATTGACTAAGAAGATGGAAGCACAAGATTCACGGCTTCAGAAGATCCCTGGGGCCTTACGCAGTCCTGCAGCCACAGCTTCTTTGTTTGTGATGGGATATAAGTGCTTTAACATCTTCCACAGGCCATATCGAGTTTAGTTTCCTCCCCACTAAACTGTGTCATCGTGTGTGCTACGTATACTCTTTTGACAATTAAAATGTGAATGATGATCCACAGAGATGCTGTGTAGAAGATACAGGGCTTGAGATAAAACTGCTCAGGGTGACAGATCGTGTGATGCTCCTGTAACACCCAGACACACTGGATCTTTTGACACTCAGTACTTTCAAATACCCAGTTTGAAGGAGCAGAAGAAATGAAGTTTGACAAATAAACTGATGGCACACACTGAAAAGCCACCATAGAGAGAAAGCACTAAGAGGATTTTTAAATCACAGCAGGTTTGTGTGGCAAACTAGATCACCAGTTAAACACGCAAAGGCTCAGATGGCTGAAAGCAGCTGAGGGGTACAGCTCCTGCAGAGAATGGTTTGAGAAAAGAAGGGAAATGAACTCACCTCTCCTTGGAGGTCAATGGAAGGATTGCAGTTTGTGAAGTCCTCCCAAAGCAGCAACGTTTCCTCATTCTCCTCCCATGTTAAACTATCACAGTCATCATCAAAATCAAACGTCTCACGACTGTTAAGGGAACAGAAAAACCATTAGTGAAAACTGCTCCAGCCCCACTCCCCTAATTAATCATCCTCTAATTAATCATGAAAAAAGGGGCTATGAGAACCAAGAGAAGGAAACAATGCAGCAGCTGAAAATCCTCACAGGTTTTACAAACAGGCTTTGCCACTGTCCAAGTCCCTCACTCCTGGGCTCTTTGCCACCCCCAAGCAGAATAAAAGCTCCTTGTTAACATCCCTGATGCCAGGCCACAGTCCTAGCTCTGTCCTCCAGATGGTGCTGCACATTAGTTTCCCCTGTTTGCAAAACCACAAAAATGTTTGAAACTATTCTTTTTATACATGGGAAAATGAGCCCAAACACAGTGTGAGGAGTTTTACAAGAAACAGCCACCAGAAGCCTCCCTGTGGCTTTGCATGTTGAAGTTCAGCCAACACTTCCCCTGAAGCACTTAAAAACCATGATTCCCAAAAGCAACAACGAGGAAAAACTGAAGCCTCAAAGCAACGTGCAGGCGAGCAGAAATACTCGCTGTTGACTTGGACAAAGAGACTACTACAGCCACTTAAGACTGAGAACAAACAGTGGCAAGAGTGGCCTTTAACCTCGTTCTTTGGTTAAGCCCCTTTAGTAAGTTCTGTTGTGTAAGAAAGGAAAGTTTTAGGAGGCACCGAGTCCCTTTTGGTTTGAACAGCAGCAGAGCAGAACACCAGTAGCTGCTTCTTGTCCTTGCTAAGGAGGCCTGACAAAAACCTGAACTGGCTCCCAGAAGCAGCCTACTCATTTCAGACTGATGCATTTTTATTACTTGAGCTCACTTCCTTTTAAGCAGATAACATCTTAGTCCGGAAGCAGAGGCCAATACTGTCTTCAGGAGGCTGAAGAGCTTGGCGAGAGACAGGCTCTTTGCCTGGGCTCAGCATGACTTTTTAAAGTCATTAAACCAAAAAAACCCTATAAACTTGGACATACAGAATAGTGCCTTTTGCAACACAACTTTTTCACATCAGTTCCTTTTTGCAAGAGCTATCCCTGTGGGAGAGCATAAAGGCTCCGGTTCTGGCTGCTGGTTACTTCAGGCACACACTCTTCAAAGCTGACTGCATTTGGACTTTTTACTACTAGACACATAAAGATTCAAGTTTGTAACAGCTAAAATGCAAGTCGCTTTGTTTCTGTGAATGAGAGAAGCTCTTCAGCTGTGTATTTGCTACTTCACAAAGACCCCAAACCCAGACATAGAATCAAAGAATAGTTAGGGTTGGGAAGGACTTTAAGACATCCTTAGAAAGGTACCATCCCCAATAAGACACAAACCCTGTTCTACATCAACCAATTTGAACATATCTGCAAGAGTCCTGCAGTGCTTTATGCCATGTGTAAGAGGATCAGGAGATAAGAACTTCATTAGCAGCACCAATTAAAAGGCCAGGTTTATGAACAAAACTAAAAGCTAGATGCAGTACAAACCTGGGAGCTCAATTTCAGCCTCTTGCTTTTCTAACACCTACACAAATCTCTGCTGTCACACTGAGTTTTAGTGGTAGAGAAGTCAAAAATCTATTTATTACACTGAATATTACTAAGGGCCTAAAGATACCCAAAACCAGAGTCCTAACAAGAGGAGTTACCTATGACTTTTGCAAGAAACATGCTCTCCTGAATGTGAAATTCATGTGGAAAGACAGACATTCCATGAAAACAGAACTTTAGGGAACAGCTGACGACAGAAGAGGAGTTAGTGCTTCCTGGAAAATTTCTTGTGTACTCCTACATATGAAATACTGTCCTGCATTGTGTGGGAAAGCACTGGGAATTCTTCCCTCTGCAGTCACTGCAGGAGTTGGCAGAAGTCACTGCTATTCAATGCTAGGGAAGTCAGATCTATGGTGCTTGCGGGGGTCATTCTATGCCAAAAGAAAACAGCAGAGACCCTCAAAAGCCTCACCAGGCTGTGGCCAACTCCATCACTTCCAGAACAGAAGGTACCAGCAGCAGAGCACAGCACCAGCCAGCCTCCTGCACTGCTCTATGTGCCACCAAGGTGCAGAGTCTCTTCTCAGGTGCTACAGACTTCCAAAGGCTCCAATCTGGGAGTCTTTAGGCAAAATAAATGTCAGACCTTCCAGCTGGGGGGACTACATTCTGTAGCAAGACTTGCAACTGCTAGAACTGATCTTCTGGACAGACCCACCACTACCATTTGCCTAGAGCTCCACTGAAAAATCATGCAAAATACTAGAGAAGTTTGCATCCACTTTGACCTGAGCTTTCAGTGACCTTCCCAAATTCCATCCAGCCCAAGCAGCAGCGAGGTTCTTTCCAAAACCCTAGAAATCTGATTTTCAGCCAAATATGCAGAATAGACTCATGTTTTGTACTTTTTTTATGGTGTTGCATATTTCTTGGTTAGCTACTGTTATAACAGTACTGCATTGGAATCCTGTGTGCACTTCCAGTGTCTCCAGCATAGGAAGGACATGGAGCTGTTGGACCAAGTGCAGAGGAGGCCATGAGAATGCTCAGGGGCTGGAGCAGCTCCCATATGGAGACAGGCTGAGAACATTGGGGCTGTTCAGCCTGGAGACCTCATAGTAGCCTTCCAGTATGTGAAGGGGGCCTGTAGTAATAGGACAAGGGGTGATGGGTTCAAACTGGAACAGAGGCAGCTCAGGTTGGAGATAAGGCAGAAGCTCTTCCCTGTGAGGGTGCTGAGGCGCTGGCACAGGGTGCCCAGAGAAGCTGTG
>JBCJKH010081149.1:18873-30181 GCA_039877255.1 Loriculus beryllinus
AAGTGTTACTGGCAATTTAAAGGCAATACTCTTCTTAATGATTAAACATACAAACTACAAAATGGATTTTCTTACCTTTCCATTAGCTTTAGCAATGAGAGAGTTGAAGTCTGTAGGAAACTAAAAGCTAAATCCACTTTCATTAGCATCACTACTCTTCCTGCTCGCCTATGCAATACTTGGTTGCAAATAAAGTGGGCCATTTTCAGTGCAAGAAGAATCAGCTGAAGGTAAATTCTGTGAATCAGCAGCTGTACTATTCACCGGTTCAGTCCAATCAATTCATACCTTAATGTGCCTTTGATATCAAAAGCCTCAATAATCTACATGCCTCAGTCATTCCTCAGCACCATCATTGCAAGGAGTACTTAGAGAAGCATCCTTGAATGCAGGGAACACATGCTTACTCTGCTGCAGTACTGAATGGGCAGAAGAAAAGGAATTACAAACTGTGTAATTAAACCTCATACTATGAGCATCGTTATACTTGAGTTCATTGTTGGATTAAGTGTAAAAATATCCAGCAGCTCCCCTTTTTCAACATCAAAATCCTTTAAGGAGCAAAAGCACTATTTGACCATACTAACTCGAAAGTTAAACTCTTGAAAATATGATGATACCCATTCATACACACTGATATGGCTTGATTTGGGGGAAGAGAGGAAGTAAAACATGTGTCCCTCTTTTTGAATGGGCAGTGGTGCCACATGACACTTGCCCTGTCTATTATAACAACAGGAATTACACCCCTGCAAGAGAAACTTTGGATACCACATGATGAAAAACAATCTCAGAGTCCCATCAGGGTAATTCCTGTTGCCACTTCAACACATTTAGCCTAACTAAAAATGGGAAACCACGGCCCACGAATCTATTAAATCAAAGGATTCTTACAATGCAAGGTTAGATCTGCTGAAATGCATCATTTCATCCTATTCTCAAACCCACAAAGGAACCTGGTGATGGTTCCCACTGAGGCAGCTGGTTTGATGCATGTGTAATCACTGTGCCACTCGATACATCTCCTCATTCCAAGTGCAAATTTAATCCCATCTGAAATGAAGCCGGGGGGACCACTTCAGCAGGAAGGATGCAAGCAGGCACGGTGCTATTGCAGTTTGCTGTCTTCAGGAGCAATCACAGGCACCTGAAGGGGTTACATCTTAATGCAGCAGCAGCTCAGAGGAGCAGGGTGCCATGATGCCATGCTGCCTACACCTGCTCTTTCCTGCTACTGTGGGGCAGGAATCTCCAACATCATGGCATGTGGATTCCCTGTCACACAGTTTGACTTATGCAGGAAGCCTTGCGTGCATCTTTTTAGCAGCAACGATTTATTGCCAAGCAAAGGAAAATATTTAGGTTGAAATTTGCAGTTGTCATCAAATGTTTTAGCTCGTATTTTCATTTCCTATTTGGTTTTTTCACTCCTAATTACACATATTTCTATAAAAATAGTAACGGGATATGAAAATCTGTTATCCAGATTTTAATATTAGAGGCAGCAAGGTGAAAGTAAAGCAAATGGATCTGCAGTCTGGAAGATGGGCTCCTTCTGTTACAGGAGGAGTGTTGCATGGCTTCAATCATTCCTCCTGGTCTCTCTGCCATCAGGCTGTCATTTAGGGCTGGAAGTCAAGCAGACACTGCAGAAATTGATACGCTGCTTCTCCAGGTTTGCACTGTTGCAGTGAGGACGCCTGCCTTCATCCAGGTCTGCCTGCTGTACAATCTGCATCCTCACAGTGCATTCTGCAGAGGGAAAACATAACTGCGTGTTTCACAGCCTCTGCCAAAAGCTAGGGAAAAGGATTAGCATTCCCCCCTCAGCGGTCCAGCCACGCTGGGCTGCTGCCAGAATTACACATCTCAAAGGCTGCTCAGACCCAGACCTTCCTCATCCTGCAGAAATTCCAGGAGTTCCTTTTCTTTTTTATTTCCTTTGTGCCATTCCGCAGCAGATTTACAGCCCTAGTTCCCTTCCATCACACTCGTGATGCCTTCAAGAGGAAAAGGATCACCTCTTTTTACACACACACACATACCCTCTCCACAATTCCTGTGTTGTTCACTGCAGGAACAATAAAAGCAGGTCATTTTTAACCAAAAAGGTTCCTGCCTAACAAAGAAGTTTGCACTGGATTGACATGAAGGTCCTGCTAGAAACATTCATATCACATTCTGAACCTCAGAGCACATTTCTCCCACCCACCACCAAGCTGATTAACCTCATTTAACAGCTAAAAATGCCAATCTTACTTTCTCCTCACAAGTAAACCTCAGGAGACTATTTGTAATGAAGAGAGGAAGGAAATGGACAGGAAGGTAGAGGATGACAATGGAGCAGAGGATTAATTCTCCATTTCAACTTCCAAGGAAGTGAGATAATAGAAAGATTGCTCATTCATATGATCATCCTGTATTTGTTGTGACACACAGGGCTTTAAAAGGAACCTTGGCAGCTGTGCTACTTACTACACACTCCAGCAAATGCAGCAGTGAGGAGTCAGTGTGCCACTGAGAAGATGCTAACTATAGCTCTGACATCTTTCATATTCAACACACTAAACTATTCTTCTGGTCACTTATACTGGTCAATATTTTGCTCGTTTAGTTACCATCTAAAAGCAGAAGATGCTCTTCCACAAATGCTCTTCCACCCAGCAGGCTGCGGGTGCCTTCTACTTCCTAGTGAACAGAACCAGTGATGCCACGCTGCATGCACGCCTATGAAAGGGACCAGAGCCTTCCTTCATCTCAAGGAAGAGGGAAGCACCACCTGATTATCCCTTCTGCAGCACAAAGCAGAGTGAGCAGGTAACTCCTCAGCAGGATAAGCATGAGAGAAGCAGCACAATGGGGACTGTAATCCCGAAAGGGAAATGGCTGCACAGGCTGTAGGCTAAAAACCCAGCAGACTTCACATATTTGCTGCAGGGTATTACCCAGCCAGCTGCTCCTGCTGCTCTCAAATACACTGATTTCTTGGCTCAGATGCATCGATTTCATCCCAAAAATTTATTTTCTGACCCACAGTGCCATCTAAATTTACCAGACTTCAGTTTCTTGTTTTATTTCTTTAACACCAGTAATACACATTTCAAATCTAACCAAGTTTTTTTCCTTCTTTCCCATCTTCCAAGACTGTTTCAGTTCCAACCCACCCCCCAAATAAAGGGATTTTAGAAGCTATGGATCTGTTCCCCTTTTACCAGATGTGACACATTACATTCCAGCAGCATTCAGTCATTGCAGCTTCGGGCTCCAAACTACTTCTGCAGTCCTGTCTTACATAGCTTA
Organism: Loriculus beryllinus; assembly: GCA_039877255.1. Classification (NCBI taxonomy): domain Eukaryota; kingdom Metazoa; phylum Chordata; class Aves; order Psittaciformes; family Psittacidae; genus Loriculus; species Loriculus beryllinus. Next base: position 22,174 of record JBCJKH010081149.1, read on the forward strand.
GAGGAGAACAAAGGCTGCTGGCTTTCTTTAAGGGGAATAGCTACATTACAGGGATATTAGACAAACAAAACACATGAATAGTCAGCTGGGATTAGCACAGCTTAAAGCAGTGTTCTTGTAAAGCTGAGTCACACCGCAAACTTGTGTGTTTCCTTTGAAACTGGAAGAGTAGCTACCAGTTCACCCATACTAACATTGGCTCCTGCACCCAAGAAAGCCCATGGAGACATCCCAGGAACTGGATAATGTCACTTAAAAGCTTCTCTAAGTTTTCAGGCCTAACATTCACGAAATTAAACTGAGCTTGTTGACACAACAAGCTTTGAGCCACTTTCCCACTCCCTGAATACCTGCATCCATGAACACAAGCATCTTTCTTGCTCCTTTCCCAGTGCCAAGACAAGCACAGGAATACTGACCAGCGAAGAGAAGAACCCACAGCAGTAACTCACAAAACCTCTTTGGAAAAGAAGTCAGTTTTAGGGAAGTCTTTGCAAATATTGCTCAGTAGTTTCCTTTAAACCCCAGGATTTTCAGGTGTGAGTGTGGTGTTACTTAGACAACAAAACATGCTTACAAAATACACCAGGCATAAACACACTGGTTTAAGTATGTTTTTGCTCAAGGTGGAAAGGCACAAGTAGAGCAGTTAATGATGTCTGATGGTATCAACTGCATTATTTCTTCCATTAAAAGTATCCTCCCCTCAAGGAAGCAACTATCCCTCAAGTAGCACTGAATGACAACATTTTTCCATAAGAAAAACTCTTTAGGGAGGACGACAAAATCCTTCCTCCTGGGAGTTTTGTACAGCCATGCTGAGAAAAAAAACCCCACCAAACACAACAACAGAAAACAGTTACAGGGGTTCAAGCTTCTTCCCTGCTCTTCTCTCAGGTACCAACTCCAAAGCTGGAGCATCTTCCCACCAGTTTATGGGGACAAGAGCAGCAGCAGAAAGGAAAACCTAATAGTTTATGAGTGCTTCAGTCCACAAATGGAAAAGAAGTGCTAGTTTGAACAATGGCTATAAAATGCCCATCAAATTATTGACAGTAATTCCTGAAAACAAACCCATTGAACAGACCAACCATCAGCACTACTTCAGGAAGCAGTGTAACTGTTTCTTCTCACATGCTAAGCCACCACTATTCCACTTTTGGCGCAAGATGCACCCAGTCTTGCTCATCTGTTGGACACGAAGCATCTAAGATGCCTTCTCTGATGTACCACACCTGCAAGAAGAGGGAATAAAACACCCATGCTATGGCAGGGCCAAGTAATGACACGTCCAGAGCTGCCCACTCCCGCTCCTTTGCGGCAACACTGCTTGTTCTTTGTGCATGTTGGGATCGTTCTGACGCCCATACATTGTTTACAGGAACCCCAAATGGCAAAGCTGGCCAGCGCTGGCATGAGATTTAACACTTAGCATGCACCAGCCTAACCGATTTAATCACTTTGCATTACTCACAGCTGTTACACGCCACTTCTCACTGTGGGTCTGTAGTAACATGCCCACTAATCCCCTTCGCCAACACCTAGATAATAACTATCAACATTACAGTTTATAACTCTGGTTATTATACACTGATTGCCATTTATTGCAATGGCATTCATGATTGCATTCAAATTGACTTAACGGCCCAGATGCCCAAACTTGGATTCCCATGTAAAAGGATCCAGAGCCTAATCCTGTGATCTGCCAAAACAAAATCTGAGCAGGGTGTGATAGTTGGGGATAAGAAAGCATCATGTCCAAGACTTTCTGGACAGATGTCATATAGAATTAAAGAACGTCATATTGGAAGGGATCTCAAGGATCACGTGGGCCAACCTTTCTAAGCAAAGGTATAGAGAAACCTTCACGATACTGAAGTTGTGCTGCAGCATCAGTCTCTATTGAACCATTTGCGACGGTATTTCTTAATTGAAAGAAGAACCTGCATCTACAATCTCATGAAACCATTTCCAAGACTGGAATGGCAGTTTGGGAATACAAATACAAATAGCTGTCTGCATGTTTTCATTAGCTTAAAAGAACCAGACCATGCAAGATGGATTTCATTTAACAACTCCATGAAACCTTTTATTTTGTTAAGCAAACAAAATCATAGAATCCATTCTCTCTGCTTTTAAAATCCTTGCTTAAGAGATCATTTTCAGGACCAGGCTTAGTTTAGCACTATATTAAATCTAAGATTGCATTAATTTGCTTATTCACAAATGCCACCTCTTGTTTCAGTGAGCATTTTTAAGAAGCTCTAATAGAGGGATTCTCCCAGACGATCCCAAGCACAGACCATTCTGATCCCGCACGCCCTGACTTCTTACTGAAGCAAATTAAATGTTAGTTGATGGGCTTCATGTAAAACCTATTAATTTAATGGGAACGTCTGATTCCATTAAAGCCTGGCTGTAACACAGCAGCACTTGAATGAAGTCATGTTTCTTGCCTGTTGCAAGCAACATCCTCTCCACAGATTCTCCTTGCTACAAGTCAGCCAGCGCAGCATCACCATTTCCCAAACATCAGAGCAATGGAGAAGTTTGTATCCTTGAAGCTCTAGCAATGGTCTAGAGGATACAAGAAAAGTTATTGCATAGCAGAACTCGTACCCTTTGCACTGTTAATATTTAGATGTTTCATTATAAAGGAACATTATAAAGGAGAGTTAATATTAAAGTCCTATTCCAGACTTGTGCTCTGCTTAAAACAGACCTTTGAACAGCAGCAATTGCTTGCGAAGGGAATTACTAAGAGGGCTCACTATACAGAAAACCATTTTATAATTATGCCTTCTGATTACACACACCTAAAAAGATGCTCCAGCCTGTTACTGCAACCACAATAAAAATCATCTGCAAGTTCACTTGTGTTTTGTTCCTGACCACACGAGGTGTTTCAACAAAAGCCAAGCCTAATGTCACAAGAGTTCAACAGCATCAAGAAAAAGCAACAGCCAGGCCTGCATTCCTTTAGGAAGAAAATTATGGTGCTTTTAATACAGCAGGAGATTCTACATATAATTGTGCAGTATTCACAGCAACATTAAACACATTCTCAGCTCCACAGCTAGGAGTCATACACCCCTGCAGCACTTATTCTTGGAAACAACACTGCATTAAAAAGCCAGTTTTAAATCTAAAGTGTATTTTGATCCTTGGATAAGCTCTGGACCTCCACTTGCACTTGCATCCAGCCCCAAACACAGAAGTCCATTTACAAAGACACAAGATACTTACTCAGGGAGGTGTAACACAGCACATGAGGCTGCTGTTGGGGTTTTCACAGTATTTTATACATCTTCCTGATAGAGAGAGCACTTAAAAGCTCTCCTGTCCTTGAAGAAGGGCATCACCTATTACAAACTTCAGTTCTTTTCAATCTCACAGCTAGGCAAGTGAAGGAAAACCAGAAATAAATCCTTGGAAGTCTTCCACTTCCTAGTGCATCCAAGGCTATTAATGCTGGTAAGTCTTATTTCCACATCACACAGTAGCAAATTCACTTGAAATAGGGCTGCCTTAAAAGAAATAATGGGTTTGGGTTTTTTTTCCCCACCGTAAGTAGACTGAGAAATAGGGTAAAACAGCTGAAGCCATCAAGATCAGTGCAGCCCAGCTTTCACTTTAAGCAAGGCCAAGTTCAGAGCTGTCTTAACTGCTCTCGGCTGAAGAACTTGGATTCAGCTTGCCCTCAGAACATGAAGGTATCAGAGCTCTGAACTGAGTAAGTGCTATGCAAAGAAGTCTTTTCCCCTGTGTTCATGATCTAACCAACATCCTGGTTTCTAAGCCCTTCTGCGGACTCAGATCCAGACCTTCTGAAAGTAGGCAAGTTGTAAGTTACCTTGATTGGAAAGAAAAGCTTTGTACAGCATCCTTTTCCCCCACGTGCTCTAAACCCCTTTCATATTCTCCTGAAGAGAAAGATCAGGCCCATGACAACATACCCAAACCTGCAGATCACTGACCAAATGATTGTGAACATCATTTAACAGGTTAAATCCATGAGAAGTGTTGAAAGCATAACTCAGGCCAGGAAGGCAGCTTCCTGAATTAACTTGATCAGGTTAGGTAATTCTTTTTGGCGTTTCATACAAGCCCATGGCATCTGTACTCTGCTACTCCTGTTCCTCTCAAGCATATGGAAATCATAACTGCTTTGGAGGAACAGAGCTTTTACACTTTAAGGAGCAAAAGCATAGGTGGCATCTGTCTATTCAACCTGTATTTCTACCATATCCATACTCCAGAAGCAAAGTGTAATTCAAACCCCATTTTATCACTGGTGTCCTTCACACCTCAAGCCATCGAGCCGATCACAGGAACATAACTGCAAGCAAAGGAACCATTTCTGGTTAGTCAGACACCGGCTGGTAAGATACCATCAGATTGCAAGCTCTTGGAGCAAGCCTTACGATGTAATTCATGATACAGTGACTGCTACAGAAGGTGAACTAAACCCTGCTTTCCATAGCCTCCTCAGTTTGACAGCGTGTCACCACAGCTTCACAAACCTGTGCCCAACCTGCGCCAGCAACCACAGATGCAAGCAGTAGTAGCTCAGGCTGGATGTACTCCTCAGCAGAGGTGGGTACTCACAGGCTGCAGCCAAGTCTGCAGGCAGAATTCAAGCTAGTTGTATTCCCCCTCAGCACCAGCAACTGAAATTCATTTGTCACCGCTGTCAGACTCTTCATGACAGTGTTTACAAGCCCTGAACAAATACACAGCTCTTAAGCATGAACAAATAATTCTGCAGTGTGGATCTATTGCAGTTTTTGACAGCTGAAATGCAGTTCTTGGGTGGGTGCAGCAGACCCCGGGGAAGAGAAGAGGGATTTGGGCAGTAACATGAGAAAGCACAATGAGAAGGCTGCCTGCCTTCCATTTCCCAGCCAGCTTAGCAGTGGCTGAAGGTAGCCCAGAACTGTTTCTAACAAAAGAGCCTTGTGGAAGAAAGGCAATTCGGGCAAACGCAAGGCCTACAAGTGGGATTGCTTTGGCAGGGGTTAAGGATTGACTCTGCAATAAAGGAAAAGCAGCCAAGACTACGAGGTAAGGACAAAACAGTCTACAATTAGAAAAAGACCAATAGCTCCAGACTAGGCAAAGACTTCAGAAGTGGGGATGGAGAAAGATGTGCAACACAGAAGAGGAACAGCTCAAAAGCCTACCTCTAAGGAAGTCCCCCAGTGCAAAGAGGAAATGTCATGATGAACTTTAAGCTTGCAGTGACTTAGCTTTATTGAGACAGTCTTCAGCTATCAGAAACACATCATAGACACAAGAGCTGCAAAACAACTGAATTAGCGAAGACATCAACTTTTAGCAGGCTGCCCTTTGGCATTAAGACAGGCAGCCACTCTTCCTACGCCAACAGGATACCCAATTTGAGCAGTTAGACTGAATTCAGCCCACTGCTGGGGAGCAGGACCAACCAGCACCACGTCTCTGTGCCTCCAGGGTACCTGCAGTGACATTTTGTTCTGAAAGGAAATGTCAGACAGACAGTTTGCTTGACAAGTCAGCTCTGATTCCAGGAATATGATACAGCCCACGCATGGCATAGTAAATATGGTTGGGTTTAGCTACAGAACATCTGATAAGATTTATACCCAAACACCCATTTGACATACATCAACACAGAATGACACTTTTGGCAAGACGAGAATCAGAGCACTGCATTTTGTACTGCTTTTTAGCTCAACTGTGCAGAATTGAATCATTTTTATCACTATTTTCTTGTAGCCTTGGTAGCTACTACTTCAACCTTCCTGGGCCAACGCTCAGATTCTCAGTTCTCTTCCTCTGGTATCAATTAAATCTGAGGCATTTCCCCCATTTTGTAGGTATATCCGCTTATTTTTTCCATTTCTTTCTATATATTGCTACTAACAATAAAAAGGAAATTGATGGAGATGGCTACTTCCTGATTGCACTATAGTGGGTAACAGCACCACATTTCCAAGGCTGTTTCCCATGCTACCTCTCACAAGTCTCACGGCACCAGAGACCCACCAACCAGCACTACCACAAAACAAAGAGAACTCAAGCAACTAATACAATTGGGAAGAAACACCCCATTCTTACAAAGATCAGACTAACAGTTGCAAAAGCCACTGTCCTATAACCTTAATTTTAGCTCACAGTTGAGTCCGTGCTCACGTCAATCGTGTCTGATCAAACTGCCCTGTAGCACACAGCAGCACTGTATTCACTTGTGCACGTTATTATGGCAAACAAACCCTTATCTCCCTTGCCTCCGAAGAGCTCTGCATTCTCCAGGCCTGCAGAAGGCAACTGCAAGCACAGCTTATGAAACAGCCAAGGCAAAGAACATTACATTCCTGTAAAACCATTGTCGTTGCTGCAGATAAAGTAATTACTCTGACTCATTCCGAAGCAGGTAATCTGAAAAGCACAGGATTACATTACTGCATAGTGCTGCTGGCTACAAGTTAATTATCAAATCCTGAATTCCCATGTAAGGAAATCTCCAGCAAACATAAGCACCCACAAACCTCACGTATTAGAGACAGCTGATCACATATATACAGTTCCTTTACAGCTCTGCCTATTGACAAGCTGCTGGTTTATGCTCTTTAGTACGTCGTGCATTCAGGTGTTCTGTCCTAGCACTTTGCCACAGCCATACGGATATAAAACTGCTGTGAAATTCATTCAAGCTAATGGCCACTCTCTCTCTCTGAAGAAAGCATTACTGAAATACAGTGAAGATGCTACAGAGAGAATAGAACAAAGACTGAGCCTGAAGAGAAGCACTGATTTAAGTCAACTATTCTTATTAATAGTAGTAGCTTTTCTACTTCCTGCAAAAATCAAACCCCTGCCTATTATTTCCTAATCCTCCTAAGGAACTCCTTTATCTACCCACCTCTGGCACGGCAGGGGGGGTTACATTTCTTATGTGGGTCAGACACGAACAAGCATCTCTGAGCAAACGAGAAGCAGAAGTTTGACAGCTTTCAGTAGTTTCTTTGCTAACCCTGCAACAGCAGGGCAGGAAGCAGTAACCCACCCAGTGCATTTAAGCCACATTGCAATGATTGCATAGACTATTCATCATCTCAGATTCTTTCGGTCAACACAGAGAAATAGGCTGGGACATGTGCTAACGTGAGAAACTTGTACAATCGGTGTCTCCTGCACCAAAAAGGTCAAAACAAGCTTTCAGAGACCCTGCACAGACAAAGGGGAGGCTGCACGAGGAGAGCTGTGGAACACAGCACGCTATTATCCCAGTGTCCCAGTAAAGCCATGTGATTCCTTTGGACAGCTCATCGCCAACATCCACAGCATCACAGAACTAAATACAGGCTCCAGCAGCACAGAACAGCGCGAGAAAAATGTCTTCTGCAAATTGCAACTGGGGTTGTTTATAAGGGAGTTACCAACAAAACTTCACTGCTCGGTTTCAGCAACCAAGCTGCACAATGAGAAGGGATTATTATAACTGAGTCATGCAATAATCACAGAAAAAACCATCCATTGTTTAGGGAAACTTAAACCTTGCCTCATGCTCTTCATTTAATCAAATGTATTTCAAGAGCAGAAGATAAGCACCAGCATGTCTGTCCCGGAATCTGAAGCTTTACTAGCTTAAAAGAAATCATAGAATTATTTAGCTTGAAAAATACCTTTAAGATTATCCAGTTCACCATTAACAGAACAGTTTCAATACCTGGCTAAGATGCCAGACTATTAACTGAGTACTTTAGGAGAAAACCTCCAAGCCATTGTAAACTGCACATTAGGTTAAGCGAATATTTAGAATACGTAAGTTTTCTGCAGCCTGCCACCAAGCATGACTTCCAATCCATTGATGCTACAGACTTGATCCTAGAATGATGGGGGTTGGAAGGGACCTTAAAGCTCCTCCAGCTCCAACCCCTGCCATGGGGTTGCAGGGACCCCTTCCACTGGAGCAGCTTGCTCCAAGCCCCTGTGTCCAACCTGGCCTTGAACACTGCCAGGGATG
>JBCJKH010081150.1:0-12281 GCA_039877255.1 Loriculus beryllinus
ATTCCAAATTGGTGTTTACTCTGCCTTTAGAGCATCACCACTTATGAGCAGAGTGCAGCCTTATGAATACAGCTTATTTATTTCATAATAGGAACTCATATCTTTTTTTGCTAACGTTTCAATATGCATTCTAGGTCTGCTTCACTTTACAGAAATCTGCTTCCTTCTAAGATACACAGGAATATAAACTATTATTAAAAATTAGGTTACTGCAGCCATAGTGTATTCGCAATCTCTATATTGCGTTTGGGAGAGCAGTGGATAGGCGTTGGCTTTGGGAATATATTTGTCTCTTTCAGGGTGTAAAACCTCAGACCTTTAACTACAAATATTAGGATGGTGAGCAGGGTAAAGAATGGAGGGGATGACTCCTACATCTGAATGCTTATTGAGCTTGGAGATTTAAAGCAGTTCTATGAGAGAGCAAAGATATCTTCCTCTAAGGCAACCCAGTAATTCTTGCATCATATTAATGATGGTGTTTGTATCGTAAGGTGGAAATTATTTAAGAATTATTTAAAATTAAAAAGAAAGTGGTATGTAGAATATGTAGGTTGGAGGATAGTTTTTTTATGTGTAGAAAAACTTTCAGATGGTTTTTTGATTGTTGCTTTAGTTTACATTTGATATCACCTGGGATGACTTGTATGGCGTGTTGAAAAGTTTGCTTTCCCTTTGAACCAATGAATACAGCTTAATGAACCGTAGAAAAACAACTCCCGCAACACCCAACAAAAAATCCTCTACTCTACAGATGAAGTGGGTGACAGCAATTTTAGTTTTCTTTTAATTGCTGAAAGACCATAATATTTTATGTGGGTATGACAGAAGGTAGCAAAATGTTCTAAACATTGCTAACAAATGTGTTTAATACCCAAACAGGCTCCTTTACCTTGCAGGCATGTGTGTGAGATGCATTTAAAGGAGGTACCACTGAGATCCATTTATTACAAAGTTGCTATCTAATGACTATATGGAGACTAGTCTCTCTCTATTTTAGTCTGTTTATGAGTGTCTTTGTGTAAGTAATGTGAGATATAAAGAGTTAAAGCAGATTTTATTTTTATTTCAATTTCAATGCGGTGTCTTTGAGACAAGTTTTCTAGAAAGTAGAAGTAGTACTAAGATGAATAAAGGGGGGAGATAAGTGACTCTCTTCATTCTCCCTTATTAGTAAATTGTACTATTTTTTCCACTGCTTGAGGTCATCACTCTTTTTCTGGTAGTAAATAGGTGTAATGTACAAAAACCGTAATGGCAAAGTGGAGCAGGTATATTTAAAGCTACTACAGAAGGCACGTGCAAACTCTCAAAATCTGTTTTTCCTTCATAATGAAAATTGATTTCACAGATTCACATGAATAATTTTGATTTACAGATTTCCATACCCAGAGAGTTTCCTGGGCAGTGTGATTTCCTACAGGAAGTTTGGAAACAAACAGGGTTCAGAAAGAAATAGCGAGGTTGTCTGGACCCAACTTCAGTAAACTTCCCAGTGAGCTGATGCACAGAGGTTTTAGTACTAATACCTGTATCTGCTCGAATACTGTACCTGTATCTACTAGTACCCCACAGCTCGAAAGGGAAGATTTTTGTTTGGTTTTGTAAGTGATAGGTATATTGTTCTACATGAGATCTGACTGAAGTATCATTACAGGGATAGTTTGAATGAACTGATTGTATGTATTTGAATCAAACTAACTTGAAAGACGCAAAAGAAGTATCAAGCTTGCTTTGCTTTCATTGAAGCAGGATGCCTAAATGTTGGTGGTCTTTAAAAACTATTTTTGTTTATGTTTTTCTTGATTAATAGCTTCAAATAGGAGTTAAAATTCATTTGTAATCCAAGTTTAAATTGTTTCATTTCTTTTTACTACCTTGTGGAGGTATTGCATGTTTCACTGTCAGTTGAGCCCCTCTGTTATGGGCTTATTTTCCTCAGAATAATTCTTTAGATTATCAAACAAACAAGATCTTTCCCCTTTAAGCCCCTCTTAGTCTGTCTGTATGTATTCAATTTGTAGATGCTGAATAGTGATGGCTGTTCTGGTGGCTATGGCAAGACACTATGAAATGAGTATTATTGTTTTACAGCTGACAAAAAATTATTTAATTTTTAATTATTAATTAAACTTATTAATTAATAAGTATATTCTATAATTCATTTCCACTTCACCCTCATTTATAGTTATCTCTTAAAATTGCTTCAGAGGTAGTATAGCATCTAAGTTGGAAGGCAAAATGTCATAATGCAGTACAATAGTTTCTTTAGCACCCTTTATATAGAGATGAACTTAGAGGCTAAGAAAATGTAGCAGAGGGTAGTGGTTCATATTTGAGCAGATTTGGTACATACTGAAGTAAAAGCAAAGATGTGAAAATATAATAATATAAAAATGTACAGTGAGTAGTTGTAGTGGAAAGTTTTGATAGATGAATTTAGAGCATTGTTGAAGGAAGGTGCTTAAGGCCCGACTCTCAATGGACTAGATAAAGCAAGTAGAAAAACCTGTTTATACTGAGTTGCACATTGGAAATCGTAACATCAGTAGCTAAATAAAGAGGTTTAAGTAAGGCTTAGTAGCTTCAATTTCTTCAATGTGACATGAAAATAAGAAAGTTTTAGTAACATAGAATGAATATAACTATTGATATACTTCAGGCTCACTTTTACTTTTGCTGTTCTTTATTAATTTACATTTACACATTCTCTATTTTTCTTATTGGGTTAATATTCTTTTTGAACAAAACAGTGTAAAAGTAAGTAATACATCTGTTTATCTCAAACTTTTAAAAAAATTTCAAAAAATTCATTTAATGTATTCATTGGAAGGGAAAGAAGGGTGGAAGGATCTCGGCAAAGTACTTCAGCAATGTGGGATAGAACTGGGTGTGTAACTCAACCTATGTGCTTTCCAGTGGCCATGTTTCACCTGTAAACTGGAACCAAAATTGGTGACATATTAATACATAGTGGGTGGGTCTGAGATAATACAGCAAAATTGCAGGTAGCATAATTTTTGGTTGCAATTGGTTAACATAAGGGAAAATGGTTCTGAGGTTTTGGAGGCCTCTAATAATCATGATAGAGAATTTAGGAATTCAGTTTCTGTGGTTCAAAATAGGGAAAGAATTGCTGCTTGCTGAGTGACTCGTTGTGGCATAGGACCAAGATGTAGGCCAAGTGGAAATACAGCAAAGTGATTTAATAGAAAAGGTAATTCCTATTCAAACTGTATGGTCCCTTATTCATTTCCTTGGATTATCATCAAATTTATGTCACCAGCAAAGGAGCTTTATTGAGTTTCACAGATACATTCCTTTTGCTTTCATTGTCATTAGTTGGCACACTGACATTTTCATATGTGTCTCAGCTAATGCCTCAAAATTACTCCATCTACAAATGTAACAATTGAACAGATAATTTTAATAAGATTCAGCTTGACTTCAGACTGCACTCCTTCCTTTCTTTATAGAATGCAAATTGTAACCTGTTTTTAAAGCCGTGCAATGCAGTGAACTTTAATGGGATTTGACAACATCATATTAAGCACAACAACTACGCATAATGTACCGAAAAATTGGACGTGAAATTGGAAACATAGCTGAGAACAAAGTAAATTTACATGGTTTGGTAGTTTGAATGTCTGATATCATATTCTCTCATGCAAGCTCCATAAAAAGCAAGGGATTTAACAATGGATATCAGCGGAAAGTGCTTTTAAAGTTAAAGCTGATGGATGGCTTGTCAAAAAAAATAATTGCATTGGTTGGAAAGTCGGGATGCGTGCTGAGGGGGAGAGAACAGGATATACAGAGAGGATGATGGGAAGTGACAGTGGTCTGTCAAGAAGCAGTGGCTGCCCAGAGAAGTGTGAAGCCAGAGCTATAAGGTGGCAGAGTAGAACAGGCTGTCAGAGCGGGAAAGTGGCTTTAATACCCTGAAAAGCAAAGGAATCCGCCTGTCAGCCTTGCTCAGCCGTGCTGAAAGAGGAAAAGAACATGGCATAAAGTTAGAGACATTAAACGGGGAAAAAAAGAGAGGCCAACGAAAGCTAGTGAGGAGGGGTGGTGAGCTGTTATGTTTTTAAATAGACAAATGACACATTTCGAGGTGCAGCAAGAAAGCAAACTGTCTAAGAAATTTAGAACTGATTAGAAGCTTTTTGAAAAAGAAGTACAAGATGATCAGCATCTATTTCTGGCATTTTTAAATGTACCACATAGCCCTGTGACCTTCCCTTCTCTTCCATCTTGTGTAACTCTACTGGCCCATCACTGCTATGAGAGGCAGAAATGGTTTTGTTGTGGGAGCAGCTTTGTCTCTGTGAGCATTGGAACAACTTGATGTTTGAACTTCAAAAAAAAGACAAGGCAAAATTAATTGTCTGAGAGGTCTCTTTTTAGCCATTCATAAGGTATTAGCTTATAAATCTGATTATCAACTTAGCCAAACAGTTTTTCCTTTAAAATGTTTTAAGTGTCAAGATTAATTTGGTTATTATACATCATTACATTTTATACCTGGTGCTAGTGCAGTGCCACACAAACAGCAGCCCCTAATGATTATCAAGGTTTTCTACAGATGCTGGAAATTGTATTTATATCTTAAAGACTGTAGAAAAGAAACCTGAGCAAGTGTCAATACAGGTTTTCAAAATAAAATCAGTATTTTTCAAACACAGTCCCATGTAATAATCTGTTACATATATATTTTAAAAATAAATGGGATAAACAAATAAAATATAAAAATTAAAAAATATTTATAGATTTGATGTATAGCTGGTAAAGGATAATACATTAAAGGCATTGTGCTACATAGCTGCTATTTAAGAAAGGCATTAGAAACGCAGTCTATATTGTACTTTCTCAGTGTGTTGCCTTAACTTTTCTGAAGAGATAGTGTCCAATAGAAAAATGCAATTAAAAAGCAAGATACAGCTTGTGCACAGACATCCTGAAAATGCACATTGCATGTTAAAGAAGTTCTGAAATACAACTAGATCTTGAAAATATTGAGTGAAATGAAAGCTGCAAGGAAATATTGTTAGGTAGATTTCAACACTTTTCATGACTTGGCTCAATTTATAATTGTAATAGACGTTATTAAATGCAATTAAGTTTCTGGATGTTGCTTCACAGAACTTCTTCTGAATCCCACTAAGGCTGTATTTGAAATAAAACGCAAGTTAGCAGTTCTCGTGCAATTTAAAAAGAAACAAAGGTCACAGTTTTTGATCATAAGCAGTTCCAGATTTTGGTTTATGTCTCAGTTATTATGACAAGCGAATTCAAATAAGGACTTGTTAATGTTTCAGTCCATACGTGCTTTCATGTTTTATTTATGTTGCAATGTGTTGAATGGGAGAATTCATTTTCCGTTTGTGAGTATTATCTAATTAATAGAAAACAAATATGTCATGATTATAATACAAAGACTAAAAATCCATATAATTAGTTTCTCTCATGGCATGCTTAATTTTTCTGTTGGTCTGAATATCATGTGTCCAAAAATGTGTATTACATCCTGAAATAGAAGGCCCCCAGTTAAAATGTTACGTTACTAGTCCATTGTTGAAATAACAGCAGAAAATTGAGCATATATTAGCATGAAGGAAATATCTAAAGTGTTGCTAAGCATTTTAAGCATATTTTTTAAAAACATTGTATTGAAAGACATCATTGTTTGCATTTGAAAAGCAACATGTACATTATTACCTTTCAGAAATATATTCAGCGTTGAATTTGTATGCTTTGGGGTTGTATGATGGCCCCAGCTCTTAAAGGTTCTCAATGCTGGACCTAAAGGGTGTTTTCTGGTTTTTATGGGTTCAGTTACAAATTTCATAATGAAAGAACTTCTCCCTTTTCACATTAGTAGCTAATATAAAGTTGCAAAACTAAATAAATGAGGAAATTACAGGAATCCATGCCTTTTATATCTAGATATTTTGTGAGCTTCTAAATAGGAGCTGATCTTACAGATTGTATTTCTTTATCCAGGCAATTCTCCTACACTGACTGTTGCCGGTGCATATGAATACATTACAATATATGTAATTTAAGCAAATGCATGAATGATAAAGCTCTCTACTTGGACAAAATGAAAAAAAAAACAAAACCAAAAAACAAAACAAAACAAAACAAAAAAAAACCACAAAAAAAAAAACAACCAAAAACATTCATTCATTGAATATTAGCATTTGCCTGCCAAAAAAGATACTTTCTTTCTCCTTTCTTTAGTCAGTGAAAGTCCTAACTAGAAATGCATGAATGCAATAAAATGCACTATATTTGCTAGGCACAAAATGGTAATGCTAGAACTAGAACTGCAATCTCTGCTTGTTTTTCCTTGCTCCTTATACATTAAAAAAAATGTGTACTGTTGCCTGCAATATAGTGTTTTGTGTATTAATAGCTCTTTTGATTTGCAAATAACACCTCTTTGTATCACTTTGTGGTTCCAGAAGGGTCACTGGTTTTTTTTACACTTTTAGGAAGATTGCTGCTGTTATCTGTAAATCTATTGCTTGGACAAGAATGGGATTACATGATATGATTTAAAACAGTTTCAGCTATATTTTTTCTCAAGGAAATGACCCCTTACCTTATGCAGTTCAAATAAATAAATAAAAATTCTGTGACATACAGCAGCAAAGCTTTTCCTTTTGTTACCTCAGGAGTATCTGAATAAAATATCTTATTAAGCAGGATATAAGGGCAATGAAGAGAAGAATAAATCTAATTAGTTGACATCTCAAGCTTGGGGCACAAGGTATAGTGCTAGTAGTTATCTATTTAGTAAAATAGATTTAATAAGAAATAAAAATATTGATACTTAGATGGCTGTATTTTGGTAACTTGGATATTGGTTTCCAAAATTGTATGATGATGCAGTGGAGCAAAGTTTTAAAGTACAGTGGGAACTGTTGAAATCACTTTTGCTTCTCTACACCAAGGTTACACATTAAAAATGTGTTTGGCCTTAAATAAAAGGAAGCAAATACTGGATTATCTTTTGCAGTGTTGTACTCAAATCAACAGGGATTGGGTTTGTCTCATAAAGCTGCTTGTATATGGAGTTTCTGTATTATTAACCAGCGTATCCTAGGGTATTCAGCTACTCCTGTGTGTTCACCTAAAAGGCTTGAATACAGAAGCTGGTGGTTAAACTGGTCTCTGAGAAACCATGATATATGTAATTTTGATAGAAATGTCACAGTTTTTGTAATCCTGTGTGAGAATGTTGCTTATTTCTAGGCAAAATTGTTTTTTCTGTATAAATTCTATTGACAGAGTAAAACTTGCACATTGGAACAGGTAACTACTGGCATACAAGAAATCAATTTTCTGGTGTTGAAAATGCCCTGACCTTCCATGTCATTATGCTTTATTGCTGATCTGCCCACCCAAGATCCTCATATGACTTTCATCAAATAATTTTGGAAAATTTATTTCTACAATACACTATGAGGTATGTAATTACTTACATATAGGAAGTATAAGCTTAAGCTTACTGTTTGAGTGACTCCAGGTTAAATTAGAATTTGACACAGTGAAAAATTTATATCACATGTCTCAAAGACCACACCTCTCATCCACTTCCAAAATGTATATGTATATACATGTCCCAGTATTGTGAGGATTGCTTCAATGCATCAAGCTTTGTAGAGAAAATGTGCAGAAAATGTTAGCATGTGATATTGCTGCAAAAGGTATTTTAACTTGATTTGTGTTTCTTTTATGGCATTAGTAGGGAGCCAGACATTATAAAGAGAAGCTCACTTATGGTGATCTGGAAGGTAGCAGCATTTCAAAGGTTTTCTTGCAGACCTCTGCTTCGTAAGATCTTAGAATAGTTGCTGCTTATTTTGCCTGAATTTAGGTTTTCACATATTAGAACTAAATGATGGGAGAAGATAGAACTAAACTATATTACTGGCGGGGGTAATGGATCAGGTTAACGGATGTATTAAACGTTAATGAAAGGAGGTCTGCACAATGCTTGAACCTGTATCAGTTATACTTGCAGTCTCTAGGTCTCTCTAGCCTGTAAGTGCTCCTCTTGCTAATTATTCCTGCTTAGGCTTTTAGCCAAACTTAGGTATGTGAGCCATTATAAAGTATTCTGGCATGTTGAGAAGCAACTGTAGTAGGAGCTTACATCTTTCAATTTTTCTTTTGGGGAGTAATCACCCTTGCACGATGCTCTGTTCTCATTTTTGTTATTTAATAGGAAAGGGCTAGACCTGCGCATGATATGGGGCTGTGTTTTTATATTTGGAGCAGTTTGGGACCAAGGACTTCTGGTCTGCTTTACTACAGTGAAGAGTCTCTATTACAAATTTGGTGTAGAGACTTCCTCTCTTTTCATGCGCTTAAAAATCAGGGGGCAGGCATGCTTGATGGCTAGGTGTCAGATATTGACTCATCTTTAACCTGATACATGAAACAATAATAAGAAGGTGTTATTGTGGAAAAGCTAGTTAGTGCTAAGTGCTTTTGTGCATAGCTCTAACAAATTTCAGATATTTTTATCTAATATCCAGCGATGACAAAAACACCTTAATAACACTGTTTGCAGGCTTGTTTGAAATACTAGTAGAGGCGATCAAAGCTCTGTGAAATTGTTCAACCCAACATGACTGTAGCTGCATAAATAACAGATACTGACTTCCTTTTCTTTATTGAGCAAGTCATGTCCTGAAGGCTTCTGTAAGTCACTATGAACCAATATTCTGCTTAGAAACTGGTTTTATTGTAATATAACTTCATATGACTTAAACCTTGTCAAAAAGGTCATGCAATCCATTACTATTTCTGTTACAGTTACTTTGTTGGGTTTTTTTTTTTAACAAAGAAGTGATTTATTTTTTTTTTTTTTTTAGAGCCCCTTCGTAGCAGAACTGAATTTGTTATGTTAGATTCTTTTCTCATATCTAGTTTATCTTAATTCTTAAAACAGCAAAATGTTTTCTTGGCATTCTCTTGTCCCTTCCCCCTGTGGATGTGAGATGGGGTTTTTTTCTTCTGAATTTGATGCTTCCTTCAAGCAAGGAAGGACCCTAAATTTACAAGGGCATTGAAAAATATAAAACTGGTCAAGATGGATGGCAAAACCCACCATGCATAAATAAAGTGCCCCCTTCTCTCTCTCTCCTTCTTCCTCCTCCCAAAATGAACAATGATTGTGTGGTTGAAGACCTGGCTGAATAAGTGTGTCAGGTACTGATTGGAAGAATGATAAATGGAGTGACCTAACAAAGGATTGACTTCTCCAAAAGACAGGCCTTTTTTAATGGATGGAAAGGGAGGAAGCCTCATTTAGAAGGGAAAGGCTGTTGGCAGTGCAGATATGACAAAGGGGAAGTCGACAACCATTGATTTACGTTCGGGAATGACAGTTGAAAAATTCAACAATAATCATGACAAATGAGAAGCGATGCAGTCAGAGGAAAAAATGCCAATACGTTAAGCCTGAGAAGAAATGCCAAGGTCACAAGGAAAGGTTCCCAAACTTCTGCCTTTGACAACCTTAATGGAAATATTGGAAAAGATGGGGTACAGGTTAAGAGGTATGTTTTAGAAAGAGGAATTGTAGGTGATGCTAATTAGAGTTTGTTCTTTTCAAGGAGGCCATGCATGTTGCTTACAGTAGTGTTGAAGCAAACTGACCATTAAAAGAGTGTTATCCTCCAGAGTGTTTATTTTTTTTCTTGAGCAACTGCTGAAATAAATTAATAGCAACAGGCAAACAGTCATATTAATTTTAAAATATCACTTTTCTCATTAATCTGAGAATTTTTTTTGGGGGGTGGGGGGGTTGGTGGGTGTTTTTTGTTTGTTTCGTTTTTTTTTTTTACCCTTGTTTTGTGCATACTGTATAACTTATTACAAAAAAAAATAATTGGAGTATGATAATAAATAAGATTATAAAAGATTTAGATGGACTGTTAGGTCAGATCTGAATAAATAAGCCTGGGGTCTGAGAACTCCTTAATAAATATAAATCTAAACACAGTAGCAGAATCTTATCCTGAAGAGGTTTTAAAATAAACAGTGCCCATTTACTTTTGGTTTTCAGCTTATTGAAGCAGTTAGTACAATGAGCAGACCATATGTATAAACCAGTTTTCTTTTAGTGCATTCGGTTTACATTACGTTATTAAGTAATTTACAGAATTGCAGTATGCAGATAGTCACTAGTGTAATGATATAAGCAGCTCTCTGTTTACTTGGAAACCTGAGGAAAATAGCGTTGGTGAGAGAAACATGTCTACCCAGCATATCTTAATGGAAATGAGTAGGAAGGCAGTAAGCATCAAAACCTGTTAAGTAACAAGAATTACTTTCAGATATATCTTACTTTGCGAATATTCCATGATATTGATTAAAAAAAAAAAAAGTTCTTAACAAAAGTGCCTTTAGATGAGGCAAAAAAGAGAAGTTTCCCAATTAGAAAGAATCATCAGCTTTATAATAGCTCATTATTATAGTACCTCTTTCAAATTAAACTCATCTCAAACTCCTGACTTGCAAAGGGTTAAGCCCTCACACACAAATACTAATCTAGCATACAGTGGTCATTTTAACCTCACATGTACTGAAGATTATACATTTAAAAAGAGTTCTGTAATACAGCCTGAGCAAATAATACCTGAGCTTGAAGGGGAGGAAAAATACACACTAAAAAAAGCCCCACACAACTAATCCAACCAGAAAGGTTATAAATTGCTAGGACCTGTTATTTGTGGTAAACCTGGATCTATAATGGATTTTTACTAGACCACTTATACCTGGGGCTGCGAAGTGGAATATAAGGAAACTAGCCTCTTTAGATTAAACATTTTCTAATCAGCTTTATCACTCATATCTGAATTTATCTTATTTGAGGAAAATGCCAATATATTAGCAAGCATATATGATACACAAGGTGACCCTACCAACTTAATGACATAATACATTATCCTTAATGAAGTCAATATCTTGTCTTTTAGCTGTCTGTCTATTGGGGCGATTAATTGCAGTGTCATTAAAGTTAGCTCTCTTTTCATTTGAGCTTGACAAGTCGCATAAAACTAATGTTCTTAGTTATCAGCCACTGGAATAGGATGGAGGATGGAGGAAATTGTAGGACAAATAAGGGGGTACTGCAACAGCTAACTTGAAGGAATTTTTCCAATGACTGTTTTCCTAGCCTTCTATTTCCAACTGTGCACTAATAGTTAAAACATTTGAAATGAAATTATACAGATTGGGGTTTTGCTTCTGTGTATTGAGCTTGAAGTAGAACATAATGAACAGCAAACTATCGGAGGCCACTGTGTTATTAAGTCATCAGGACTGAAAAATTTACAGAAATAGCCCCATGAGTAAAGTTAAATGAGATTACCTAGCCTAAGTTAATGCAATAAACAATATAAAAATATGTATTTTTCTCTTACTGTAGATTTTCTCATTTATCAGAGTGTGAAATAAATATAAAGCAATTTAGGAAATGCATTTATATGAAATAATGACTTTGGATCTTTGATGAAACAAGTTTCAGACACTAGTGATGATAGCAACGAAGCTCTGGTGCCCAGTGCTAATTGTAGCACAAAAGCATCACTCCCTGCCTTCCCCCTACCTCTGAAACTACAGGACAGGATGGCTGTAATTTACAGTGTGTTATCTTTGTCTATAGCAGCAAGATGATATGAAGTAAATCAAGGTACGAGTAATGAAAGACTGGAAATTTATTCCTTGGAGCACACTTTAAAGTGTAGTATCTGTTATAATGGCACTGCCTGAAGACCCTGAAATGAGACTTGGATGAAGGGCAATAAAGAAGCATAGAGGCTCATGTTAATGTTGTTTGTCTGAGGTTAGTAATTGGGTTCCACTGATGAGTTGTGTGAAGACAAAGTGAGAATCCTAGCAAGTATTGTAAATCTTACATTGTTGGAACAAGAAGCAATCCTAACAAATATTGATCCTTCCTATGCCCAGAGGCGAGGAAGAAAGCAGCATGCTGCTGAGCCAGTGTTGTTTCAATAGCACCAATTACCTTAGTGAGGCTAGTGCTCTGCATGAAATCCCACCAGGCTCACAAAATGTGAATTATCAATGATTAGGCTTTTTAGATATATCCCCTAAAATCATGCCAGGTTAGCTTTCTGTATCAATTCTCCTTTCAGCCCCCAAAATGTATCTCTCAAAAGCCTTTGTTTTTGGCATTTAAAATGCTCTGGATATGTTTCAAGTATATTGTATACATTTAATCCTTCCTTCCTATATCT
>JBCJKH010081155.1:0-21666 GCA_039877255.1 Loriculus beryllinus
AACCCATTCCAGTGCCTCACCACCCTAACAGCAAAGAATTTCTTCCTCATATCCAATCTAAACCTTCCCTGTTTAAGTTTTAATCCGTTACCCCACATGTGCAAGGTGGTGTTTCAGGTTACAGTGATACTTCACTCCTGATAGGTGCAGAAGGAAGAGAAGTTGTTGAGCATTCTTCTGGGAATACTAATGCAAAAAGATCAGTGAAAATATCATTGCTTCAGGAAAAAACATTACTTTCCTCTTTCTGAAACTTTAGTGTATGAGGCAAGTAGTGATTAGGACTGTGGCACTGAACCATATCCTCCTCCACTCAGGCTTAAAAAGAATGAGACAACTAGAGAGCAGTGAAGAATCCATAGGCAACTGCTAGTTGATGTGTCTCACCAGAGACAATAAAATGCATGTTCTGAGTCTTCTGTGTGCTCCCACAAACAAGTAGAAAATGATGAGGCATGTTTCTTACTACCTTATTGCAAAGGCCTCTGTCTGTACTTACTACTTGATCTGCTTTAGCAAAGGGCAACAGAGTCCTCATAGTTGCTCTTAATTGGACAGAAAAAAAAGAAATCAACTTAGATGTTGTAAAGGATGAGATCTGTCTTACTTAATTTTATATCTCTACGGTGTGGGTATTGACAGCTGATGTACCGTCCCTTTATATCAAATGGAGAAATCTGGAGATGTTCACCTGATGTTTAGACATCCATTTTTATCAAATGAAGCACTAAAGTTATGAAACTGCAGTTACGAAATTTCAGTGACCATGATGACTAAATTTCCACCAAGGAATCTGTATTTTCCAATACATTGAGACATACACAGGATGACTAGGTAGACATAGTCAGATCAATCCCACATGGTATGCTATAGTTAAAATATTATGCGGAGTGTGTAAAAATGTGATTACTAGTTTTAACAAATGTTTATTAATTGTCATCAAATATCAGTGATTTGTAAAAATATGTCTTTTGGATAACCATTCAATTTTTGTCCACCAGAAGATAAATAGGGGCTTGATGTAAGAAAGGAACTTCACCCTGCTACAGTATGGTATTTTATGTGCTATGTTTCATGTTATGGTATACTGCATCCAACACGGTGCCCTATCATATAATGAGATTTTGCTAGCTATTTCTAATTAGGTATATTCCATTTTGTTGTAGTTCAAAGCTGTCATCAGCTGTCACAAGAAATATTTATATACCTATAGATTTCAAATTATCCTGTTTTAGAACATAATATTAGTGCACTATTGATAGACATTGTACTGCTGAGGTATTAAGCAATCTCATTGGCCATTAATTAAGCTAGATGAAAATGGACTTCATGCAAGCTTCTCACAGCACCTTCACCTCAGAAGCATATACAGATGATATAATTTATTTTTTTATATTATAAAACTCCTGCAGCACAAGTTGTTCTTACAGGACACCTTGGGGCTTTGGGGAAGTGGGGAGAGGGAGATAGAGAAAAAAACAGCCATCAGTTGCTGCAGTGCAGTTGAAGCAGTTCAGTATTATATGAACATTTGAGAATCCAAAGAATCTCTTCAAGGTATGAAAATAGGTTGCAATGTTGAAATGGTTAGACAGGTGGCAAACTGAGACTACTGTTTTATGTAAAAAATACATCTAGTTACACAGTTAGTTCTGTTACTATCTAGTTACTATCATGATTTCTGCTTTTCAGTCCATCCAGGGTATCCATGTATCAGCCTTATTTCTGGATAGGGAGTGTTCTCTAATGTATGTTTGTTCAGCAGTTACCGTAAAGGAATATTAATCTTTGTAGGAATGCCTGCATTGTAATAGGCGCTAATGTAACACAAATAATAAGAATAATGGATTAAAAAAATTGCCAGAGGTTTGATTTCCATAGTTTGAAAATCAGCAGAGTTTCCCTCTCTCTTTTTAAAATGGATAAAGCCCTTGAAAGCCTCTAAAATAAAATGCGCTTGTGTTCTCAGATAAAGTGCCTGTTAGGCATTTTATGGAGCTGTGAGAGTTTAGAAAAGCAAGTCAGCTTGCTCATATTTATTTTGAAAATGCACTTCACACTTACAGGCTTAGAGGGAGCTTAATTACAATCAATGGAATAATTAAGTTAAGGGAAATGTGCAATAGAGAACAAAAATGAATAGAAAACATATGCACAAGTGTACCTTTGGGCAAATGCATTATAGGCACAATATTGTCATGCCTCTCAAATCACATCATTATTTGCTCTGGCATGTGTGTGGGAAACAGACTAGATTGCACATGGTTTTTACATTCATATTCTGATCCATATTTAAACATTTTACAAAATGGTGCATTGTAGTAACACTAGCCTACACTTAGCTTACATGTAATTTTGTGTACAGCTGAACTTTTATGACGTATTCCCAATTCGGAGGAGACGTTGCTATTTTAAAGGCTCTGCTTCAGTCCTTCCCATTATAGTCCACATATTTTAGGAGTACTTATAACTGTTTGCTCAACTGAGTTTGACTCAGTGAACAGCTCTTTGCAGATGTATTATTTGCTGGTTCCAGTCTGGTTGCACTAGCCAATTCCTACTGTTTCACTGACCACAGGTCTCTGATAAATAAAATGCACACCCAGAAAAGGTCTCCTAGAACAGGTAGTTTCAGAGAGTGAAATGGTCTTAGAGAGTCTTATCATGCTCTTTTTTAATTCTGAATTCTTATCTCTTGGTGCACCTTGCAATCCCAAAGCCGTAAGTCCTGTAATGGAAAACCTGCTTTTTTATCTCTTTTTCTAGCATTTGCCATGATAGACATTGAAGAGGGAGGGAGAAGAAGGAAACAACACCACCACCATCTTCCCCACCCCCCAAAACATATTTTAGGTTACAATTAGAAAAGTCTAAATCCTTTAAAGTGGTCACTAGCATTCAGGTAATTCTGTCTTTGAAAGGGTTAATATAGTGCATTGTACAAATATTTGGAAAGAGACATTCAATATTTTCTGCTGTGCATTTAACAGCAGAAATTCCTGTATTATGGATGAAAGTCTCTTTGGTGTAACCAAACCGATTTCAGAAAGTTTAGTCCAGAAAATTTGGGCTTAGGGACCATGCCAAACTTTTCAATTACCTACATATAATATAAATCTCTGATGATAAATTGTATGTGTACATAGAAGAATAACAAGGAGTATAAAATCTTGAAATTATTCATACTGTTTGTTTAAATTCTAGGAAATAAATGCAGCAAGGTGTAACATACTGACCAACCTTTAACCATTAATGAAGGAACTTGTTAATGGATGACTTTTTCATCTGAAATATGCAATATGCTTTGTCTTTCTCTGAGTTCAAGAGTACAAAAAATAGGGGTTCTGAAGGTGGTAATATAAATGATCATCTATTATTGTATGGCAAAGCTGATTAAACAGTGACATATACAAATACTCCGTTGATGATAATAGGTACCTGAAATGCAGAGATCATTTTCACAGAAACCAAATATTCATGTTGAACAATGAGGCACCAAACATCTACATAAAAAAATAGTGTGGGTGTGAAAGAAATTAAGAAGAAAGTTGGGAAAGGAAAGGAAGAAGAGAGAACTTACATTTTTTTTGTCAGGATTCCCTGTACATTTAATATCAAGTTTTAGCTGAAGGGGAACTTAACAGCAATGCAAAGTAGTTCTGGCCTTTGGAGATTCCCTTACCAAAGTAACAAGGTGAATGTAACCTGTGAGGAGTCACATGGGCTTTCTGCAGCCTCTGGCAAGTTCGGAAACATCATTACTGCTCATTTTTTATCTTTGATCACCATAGAAGCTTATTTGGTTTCATTCCCTCTCTGCTGCCTGCACATTCTACTACATCCTTTTCTTAGAAACAATACAAACAGTTCCCGTATGAGTATTGACGCTAAATGTGTGTTTTATATGTACATATGGAGACTTATGACCTGTACATATGAGTATGACTTGTGGCCAAGGGCAGCAAAAATCATTGTCAGCAAACAAGGAACGTCAAAGCAAGAGACAGGAAAGTATAAGGCATAGTGACCAAAAAAGGAAGTAAGAAAACTGGACATTCCTCCATTTAGGAGGAAGGAAATAAGAAATTTCGTAGCAAAAATATATAATGATTATGAGAGGTTTAAAAGAGGATAACTATTTGTCCTCTTGTTTTTATTCAAATTTGTTTACTCAACTTTGATGTTTCTTTTTACCTAAGCTTGTAATCCAAGGACAGAAAATTACACAACAATTTAGAAGGTGGTAAATTCAAAGTGGCTGGAAGGAAACATTTTTTTCCACTCCAGGAGTAATCAGCCTATTGATGTAATTGCTATATATTGCTACTGAGACTTTGGATTTTAGCAGGGCTGTTAAACAAGACTCTTTAATAGCTAACAAAATGACCAAGAACTACAATAGCAAGAACAGTAAATTTTAACAGAGGGTTTTTTTTCATTGATTGCAATCTTACATACTTCAAGGCATAAACCTGCCTTTAGACAGTGGGGGCTGCAATAAACTTATTCTAGTAGCTTTAAAGACCCATTATTTTGTGACTACTTTGTGCATGTCTTCTGAAACACCTAATAGTGGCAGAAGAAGACAGGGTAATTAATTATAAGGGGTATTGGTCTCATCAAGAAACTTCCTACGTGTGCATATGTGAGACAGAAATGGAGAGAAATGTGGGGTTTCTGTTTTTTCGAAGCATCTCTGAAATTAGTATGACAACAATATGCACAGTCTCTCAGTACAGCTGTGATGAAAGTCAATGTGTTTGGAAGACAACATTATAACCTCTCACTCAGATAAGCTTCTGTGAGATTTCTTTCATTCATCAAATCAGCTCTTTTAAAGTGCATGTTCCCAGCTGCTCCTTTGAGTCATTGTATTTTCCATTGTCATGTGGGAGCAATCTGTCAGAGCAACCATGTCATAAAAACACCACAGAGCTTAGAGACTGCCAGTCTGATAAAAACTGCAATAGGATTGACTAACATGCTGACATAACAAACTTAGTATCAGTTGAAGAGCTTAGGAAAAAGTAGGGGAAGAAGCCAGACAAAGGTAACTTTATTGAAGCAAAAAACCAGTGTGTAACCCAGCCTTTAATACTGTTTTAGTATATTCAGCTGTACTAATTCTCAATTAACTCTTGCAGCTGAAGCTAAAGAATTAGTATTTGAATACAGTCTTTTCCTCTGCTAGGTTTTTACCTGTATCTGACTCACAAGCATTGTTTCTGACTGCATGATATGAGCAGCAAAGAAAGTATATGGCCTTAAGGAACTCTTTGTTTTGTGAAGATCCCCTATGGAATTGGCAAATGCAGGTGAAGATTGTTAGTGATTCTGGCTTACTATATGACACTGATCATGCAGTATATTCTTCTCCTGAGTCCTGCAGAAGTAATAAGCTTTGTCACCCCAGAATGGACTGAAAAGTCACAAGAATGACTTACTGGAAAGCAAACAGATTGGGGAAAGAAAAGTGAAATGAAATAGAGCAAGTGGATGACCTTTGAAAATTGATGTGCTGGCTTGAGATTTTCCAGGTAAAAGATACAGTCAAATTACTAAATCTTATTCCCACATGTAACAGGATGGTCAATTTGTTTGGTCAAATTCAATAAATGTTAAAGGCTTATAAAGCTTCTGCGCAAAAGGACTGGAGGTGACATCAAGGCAGATAATAAAGTTACTCAGAGCTCAGATCAGTGGCAATTTAGCAATTAGCTCTGTCAGCAAGCACTGGAAGATCTGTAACAAATCATAAGTTTTTAGATAGCCAATATAATAAAAATATTTAAGAGTGAAGGGAAAGTAACAGAGGCAATAAATGTGTTTAAGCATAGAATATTGCTTTATGACAATTACATGATCTGGTGAAGATGTGGTTTATGATATATGATACTCTTTTTGAGACAGAATATTAATATCTTGATAGGTGAAGAAATATCTGTCTTTTTGACTTCTGCAAACCTCATAGATAGTAACACCGTTATTTCAGGTTGGAAATGAAGAAAAGTTATGCAAATCACACAAACATCAGACTGAGTGGAATTAGAAACAATTTCCATGGACTGAGAAATCCAGCAGAAGCATGAAGAGCAGAAATAAAGCAGTAGGGAAGGGCAGTTCTGCTCATGAGAAATAAATGCCAGTTCTCTGCTATAAAAATAGAATTTAGGTGAGCAAGTCAGAAAAGAAAGACAGACAGACCTTGGTAGTTACCATCTTGTAAGCCCAAATTTGTCAAGGAATATGATATATAGAACAGCCAGTGGAAATCTAAGATAGTAAAGTCACAAAGTAGGGTATTCACATCTTCAGACTTAAGGCATCTAACTGAAGCACTGAAATGAACTTCCTAAACACCCTACACAGTTAATAGAAAAAAGTAAGCTTCTCCAGAGAACAATCTGAAGTACTTAAGTGCCTGCGTTTTGCTTTTGAATATGTAGGACAGCTGAAGTTAGATGGTGTGAATACCTCCTGAACTGCCTTATTACAGCATGTCCAGAAATACACCTATGCACAAGGAAAGGGTATTTCAGGGCACCAATTATGTACTTTAACAGCACATGCACCACTATTAACAAAGTGGTATTTGCATGTAACAGTCACTGATTGCTCCCACACTGCCCTAAGGCTATGCACAGCTGTAATAAAAATGTGAATCTTCCATGAAAAATCGGGTTAACACTGGCCACTTTTAGAGACAACATCATGAAGATGAGACTATGGCAGAAGTGAAGGGGAAAGCTTCATACTTTGAGATGCATAAAAATGAACTGGGCTACAGTGAAGGTAAATCTTGTACTGGGCAGAAGTTGAGAGGACTGCAGGATCTAGCTCCATCTCTAAGTTGCACAGCTATAGACATCTCACACTGTCCTTTCACAAAAAACGGAAACCAGCAAAGGGCTCAAGTTTTCACTCATGTCAATGTATTACTTGCCCTTTGAAAGTGTTACAGGACAGGCAAGTACAAAAAGAGAAGGAATATATAGGAAAAGGATTAATATATAGGAGAAGGATTAACAGGAAAAAATAATTGAAGTGGCATGTTCCAAACCTGCAAAGCACTCTTGAGTTATACCTGTTGTGGAAGACTTGTCCGAACACAAAAATAACCAGCAGCCTCATTTAACTAGCAGGGTGCACTTTGCTCTTGTAGTTCTCTCGTCTCCTTCTCCAACCGATCTAGCTCAGTTCAGCAGCAAAACCACTGAAATTTCTGCTGTGGTTTAAATCACTAAAGTGGTAAATAATAGACATACAAGAATGCAAATTGTTACAAAATAATGTGACGGTAGCTCTTACCAGTGAGCCTGAAGTGACTGCTTAACAGTCTTACAAGATCTAAAGAACAGAAATACATAAGCACTTAGGAGTGAGCAATTGCTTGTCTGTTACAATTTGATTCGAAGCTCTAAAGGAGTAGGTACATAATTGGCTTTGAGTGCATGCACGATTCTCCATCAGCCTCTTTGCTCCTTGAAGGGTTAACTCCAGCAGCAGGGATGCATAAAAAAGAAATAAAGTGTTCTTTTTCAGATACTTGAATTCATAGAAAAATATTAATGGAAGCAAAGTCTGTCTGAATGAATAAAATAATTCTAATTATTTTATTGTGTTTGAGATACCACGAAATAAAAGTATCTATTTTTTTTTTTTTTTGGTTTTTTTTTGTTTTGAATTTACTTTTTTCCAATATGTCATAATAGGAAGTTTTTCATATTAATATTGTACTTTTGGGATTCATGGTACAGTAGTGAATGATTCAACCTTTGTACAGAGGACAATTTTATTTAAGTTCAACAAAGGCTAATTTTTCATGTTAAGTGCAACATAGACATCTTGTTTTAATGGTTTACTTATTATTTTTGCCTTGCAAAGAGGATGGGCAATGTTTATAAGAGTGCTTAATCAAGGCCTACCATTGAATGCAGGTTGCCTGTTCTGTTCTATATTACTTTGTGGGTAATGAAGGTCCTCAGTGCTCAGCCCCTTTCAGATTTGAGGTTCTATCCTAATTGACTTTTTGCTGCATTCAGCATGTAGTCTTAAAATCCATCTGCAATGCTATTCACTAGGCTTGCCTGGAAACTAACATGGTTAGGATGAAGTGTTCTGTGGCAGACAGCCAGCTTATAGCTATTCTTTTTTATACTTGTGGAGAGGATGGCTGAATTCAGAATGTTTATCAAGCATTCACTGTGCCTAGGTTTACTGAGTGAGGGCCACAGCCAGGCTTAACTGGCATCTTCTCTATGCTTACCCATCTTTCTGTGACAATTGGTACCTCAGCCTGACAGTAAGCAGTAGGATTTCTGATCAGGAGCAGGGACAATCTTCTAATCCTTTATAATTAGCTTTAGGAATACTTGATTTACAGCAAATTACTGTATTTTCTTGTAGTAGTACTTATCTAGCCACATGCTTGTAGAGCCTGCTATTTCTACTATCCTCCCTCTGTTGCTGCAGGATGATTTACGTATGTGAGGCGTGTGAGGCAGACGGTAGTCGTCTCCCTCTCTTCCTCATTTATGCCTTTCTGGGTTGGTGGGTGAGGGTGAAGGGCATAGCAGAGATCAGGGAAGCAGTGAGGCTGTAGGGGAGTAGGAACCCATTACCAGGGAGCACAGGCAGGGCCTACTAGCAGAGTGCAAAGCTCTGCTGCAAACCTCTCCTTGATTCCCCCTCATTAATATATAGCCCACATGAATCTTTAACAAAAGTTTTTCAGGCAACCTGTAGGTCAAATGTATGAAAACTCAGTGCTTTTAGCACTGTATTTGTACATAACAATTGTTTTAAAAGGTTGCATAACCAGACTGTGTTTCAAGATGCATATCAAAAGCACCAGTAGAGAAACTTAGCTGATATAAATCAATGTATTTTGTATCAGTCAACAATATTATTTCTGAATTAAAATAGTCATCTCTTTTTTTCACACAGCACTTTTGTGAAGTATATCCTTTATGATGATTTGACATCTCTGAAGGCATTAATGCTCTTTGGGGTAACATGAATCAAACAACAAATATTCTTCCTGTATACTCACTTCTTATGGTTTTATTTTAGCTTATTCCTATCAGAACAGAGCCTAAGAAGGTACATCTAGAAAGAGCAATTTCCTAATAGTGTTTATGTTATGGGAAAATTTCTTTCATTGTGAGGCTTCCTGGAAAATTCTGAAGATTGTTTCTGCCTAGGAATAACAACTATATTTCCCATAAATCCTTAGATATGGCTCTATGGACTTCTCAGCAAATAATAATAATAAAAAACCCTCTACCTCACTGCTTCTTACTGAAATATCAAATATATTGTCTACTAAATCTTAATAATAATTATTTTGTTGCCATTGATCACTATGTTCTACTATAAATAACCAGCATTTTCTTAAGAAAAAAACAAACCCAAAGCATTTTATGTTGTGGTTCCAAAACCTAACAGTCTGAAGAGTGTCTTCCTATATATTTATGATAGTTCAAACTAGAGAATTGATATATTTCTATCATTTGTAAATACTAAAATTAATTTCATGAGGCAAATGTACTCCTGTAAGGCATTGTATTCAGTTCCCCCCATTCCTTCCTCCCTCACTCCATCTCATTGTTGGGTTTATCATGAGCTAGTTAGTTTATTTCAGATCATTTTAGAAGTCCTGTTTAAGGTTTATTTCTCTGACTTCTGGTTAATTTCCCATTCTGCTTCTGAAACTTAATTAACACTTTAGTACTCCTGCTGCTTCCTTCCACCACTCCTAGACTAGTTTTAAATGACTATGGTACATTGTAGTAAGTTTGTTGGGAAATATACATAAGTTTATTTTAAACTGCTCTTCACAATGTCAGTTCATTGTGTCATTCTAGCTAAATAACTTTGAATGATATCAAGGGGTAGAGTAGGTCTTTTTTTTTCTCTTGCAGTTCTGTATAGGCTTTACACCTCCTGGGTGTACGTTGCTGAGGGAAAGCAAGTGCTAGACTTGTGCTATCCTTTTACATGAGTGGGCAGTGAATGAACACCAAGGGCTCCCACGAGGGACCAGTAAGGCCCCCTCTTGCTGAAACTGGAAAATCTGAAGTTAGCTATCTTCTTTCTCTCCCCCACAGAAAAGAGCTAAACTTGATGTTCACACCTTGAGCTTTCAGTGGCACAGAACAGCAGGATATTAGAGCTCAATCAGTAGCAGATTTTTAATCGTTCTAATGTGATTTAAAATAAATCTGGAAAAATACTGTATTCTCCCCAAAAAAGCAGTATAGGTAGAACAGGGAATGATAGACTTGTTCAGTACTTAATGCACACAACAAGGATAGTGTATGCTGTGATAAGAAAAAAGAGCTTTCAGGATAATGTGTGGGGTCCTGCTGCCTAGCTTATTTTGGCTGGTAGCTCTAAAAAACGGGTGCCTACCAACCCACTTCTAGCAGCTCTGCTTGCATGGTATGGCAGAAGAGAGCAGCAGATTCACCATCTGATGCAAATATGTGGCCAGCCCAAGGTCGCTGGCTGTCTGCCAGTGTAAGCCTGATCTGGGCAAAACTTGGGCTTCCCTGCTGTAGTTGCAATTAAAGAGCAGCACTGGGTCCAGCTCTCTACTGTCTGATGAGTGCGCAGTCAGAGCTGCTTTGGCAGAACCGTTTGGATTTTATTTCCTTATACCCTAGGCTTTCTTCAATGCGAGTGAGAAACATCACATTGAAATTCTATTTTGAGGGACATGCTGTGATACACACATATATTAATTGTGCCACAGACTGAAAGCTTCATGTCCAGGTGAACAATCATTTAAAGCATTTGGCAGCAATAACAAGTACCTCAAGGTTATGCCCTATCTCTTTTACTCTTTATGTCATCTGTAATAACTGTGGACTCTGACATTTAGTTAATTAAATTTGCCCACACTATCTGACTTAGTTGTTGAATTCCTCTTGAGAATGCAATTTTTGAAGGTAGTAGGCAAGAAGAATGGTTAACCTTGATGAGTCAGTTTGCCATAGTAGTTATGTTATTCAAGCAAAACTTAGGAGTTTTCATCTATTGTATAAATAACAAATCTTAGGACAAGGCATAGAGGGAGAATATATAAGAAAAACATAACATATTGGAGGCCAGAGATTAGAATAAAATGAAATTATCACACAATTGCAACTGCTGATTCACTTTATCTACAAGTCTTTGCCTACTCTAATTTTTTTTTGGTAAGTAAGTGCTTTTTCTCAGCTGATTGTAGTTTAGATGATTCCCATCAGATCTATCTGAAATGGCTTTTACTGTTTGTGATGCTTTATATTTCAATGTGGATATATAAAGTTGCTCTTGAAATTTTATTCTGATACGATATTTGTATAGGTGTCATATTTCTAGTATTGGTATGGTCTAGAGCTGGATCCCTGTCTTTACACAACTGACCTGCATGTCTGCTACTGATAGCATAATTTGGAGGTAGTTCTATTTAAGTCTGTGTAGCCTTCTATTCTCAGAATTGACTTAAAGAAATCCCACAGACACCCTCTAGTCTGTCCCTGGTCATCTTGAGCACAAAGACAGCTGGCTTGCTGTGCTACGTGTGCAATGCGTGCATGTATGCGGCATGTATACACTGAAGATGGGTCTCCAGTTGAACTTCTAAAATCATAATCTTTGTGGTGACACTGATGTGGTTTTGGCTTTGGAGCCAGAATTGACAGACAAAGCAGAAAAAGCTTTTGAAGTGAATTTTGTTTTATCTCAGCACCTATTTTATCTCATTGCCTGAGGTGGTACAGATTCCTTGTTTCCATAAAATAATGATAAATTAATGTAATAATAATAATAATAATGTAATATAATAATAATTAATGTAATAATAATAATAATAGTGATGATACCATGAATGACACTAGCTATTTCTCATAACACAGTGATATTACAGATTCACTTCAGGGAAGAGAAACTCTATAATTGAAACCCCCAGAATCGCCATCACTAAAAACTTTGGTATACAGATGAGAATGAACTGATTCATGGCACTAGCAATTAGTGGTAGGCAATTTCTACTTGTACTTTACTCTTACCACCCTTCAAGAACCATGTTTGATATTCAGAGCATCACCTTAGAGGAAGGAAGGGATGTCATAGTACAGGCAGCAATTTATTGCAGTCTGTACAGATAGACAGGGAAACATAGGGCCAAATGTGCTTCAGCACACCTGAAGGCACTGGGAAGTGGTTGTAAATCAGGTAGTATTTGGCCCCTAGAAGCTAGCTGTAAAATCAGATGCAGGTGATAAAACGTATGTCAAACTGAATTGTAAATCCAAAGTCAACCTATAAGAATTTTCCTTTAATCAGTGCATGCCAGCTAAATGTATGCAGGCACGCAGTCATTCTAACTCTGAGATTAGGCAGATTGATACCAGCTGTCTGACAAATCTCTAGCACTAGATAAGGCTGGAAGTGGAGGGGAGAGAGTTATAAATTGCACACACCCATTAATGCACTCATTTAAACATGCAATTTAAATGCTAATTGATGTTAATTCAGCCCAGCACTAGTGCTGTTGTGTTCAACTGTTAGTAAAATACAGTAACCTGGCTGGAAGAATAATGGTTAAGAGGCTTGGGAGGATGGTATAACAAAAAACAAGGAGCAATTCCATACGTGGTACATGTTTCTCACTTCACACGTTATTATACCTTCTGGGCAATTAGAATTAGCTGAATACAAGCAAGAAAATAAATTATGACCATTCTGCCACTTCATGCTGACCACTCATGTAATGAATGATATTTTTCATCTTTTGCATTGCCTGAAATCATTCCATGTCTCAAAATATCTTGACATTCTTTATTAAAATGCTGAGACTTAATGACAGAAACAGCTAAGATGTCCCAAAGAAAAGGAAATATTTTCTTTCAATCCAAACAGAACACTGTGGTTGACCTTTTAAAAAATTTTACTTTATTTTATTGTAGTGTCTTAGGTGATAAAAAAAGATCATCATGATTTCTCTGCAGAAAATATAGGTTAGTCATGGCACTGAAAGCCAGTTGTTTATGATGATGTATGTACTTAAGTAAACCGCCTGTATTAAGTAAAAATTTTACTCTGGTTATAATTTTCAAATGTACCTGCAACCACATTCTAAATGTGTCATGAAATGTTGCTGATCCACCAGTTACTCAAAAAGTTAGTAGTAAAAAAGGTTACAAACCACAAATTGCTTGTAGCTGATAGATAATACATTTTGTGGGCTTTTTCTTAATGAACCATTTGGCCAACTTTGTTGTTAATATAAGAGGTTAAATATAATGATGGAGGTGGTAGCGTTGTTACTAAGCAGCCACAGTGCAGATTTGGCTCATGATCTGTGTTAATATCATCTCCATACTCCATAAACCTGGAGAGACAAATTCTGGGCTTTTTGCCAGATGCTGTGCTCAGTTATGCTGCTGTGAACTAGTGGCAGGGATGTAGTTTCAGGGGTGAAACAAGGGGCAAAATGTTGCCCAGTTTGTTGAAGCCCTGTAAAAGCTGGAAGTGATGGAAGGCCCAGTTCTTCACTGTTTGCACCTAGGAAAAGTAAGTAAAAAATGTGAACAGATTGAGTGCTATGGTTGGATCATTTGAAACAGTGACTTATAGCCATTGTCCAAAAGATACAGTGTGTTACTTTCCATGAAGAGCTTGATTTGAGCCCATCTTGTGAATAGACTCTTAACCACTCCAGTGATTTTCGATAAGGACACAATTCATGTAAAGCTGAAGATTAAAAAAAAATAACAAAATAACCTCCTAGAGAACTTCATGTGGGGAAAATTCTGGGAGTTAAGAAGTGCTGTGTGTAGGTCCACTGCAGAGGAAATGGAAGAAGGGAACTTCAAGGCAGAAGGAACTGACAGCCCTCCAGAATGACATCACTGTATATTTATCCAAAATCGTATCTTTCATTCATCTTCTGCATTTGAAAGATTGTCATCTGCAACTTCTTTTCTATGATACAGTGATGCTGTTGATAAAATATATCAGCCAAATGTTTTACTACTGAACGGCAGCATAATTTCAAATGATTTTTTAAGGCACATTTCTGAATTCATGTGTTTCATTTTTTTTCTCTCCAGGAAGGTTGAAAGGAATTGTAAGTTGGGGGATTTGTTCGAAGGTGAAGGGTATATGAGATTTTAAATTGCCTGGCTTATTGGTAGTAGTTTATCTTAAATTGTGCTGCTGCACTGTATTTTTAAATTATGTCAAGGGCACCTAGACCATATGGAATGAAAGGAAAATAATGATTTAAGAGTGTATCTATATATTGCAAGAACATTCTCACGATGTGTCAGCAGAACCACATGGTCTACGGTATCTAAAAGAGATGATAGGTCTGAAATAACCAGTATGAAGAAGTGGTGGTTGAAGTTGTCACAGGTGTCTGCATTTGGGCACCTAAATCCGGCTCCAAAAGCCTGTGAAAGGAATGTCTAGTTCTTGCTGATTTGTAGCTGCTCAGCAGCTCTAGTGCTATTCTGATATTGAAAAAGTATTTCAGTAATAGTGAAGGTTGTGTCAGGAAGTAAAACATTTGGCCTTGTCATGCATTTGAAATACGTATATGCTTCTGCCTGGAGTCACTGGCTGTTTTTATATAGTACTCTTGTAAATTCTTCTCAGCAGTGGACATTACAAAAAGTTTATAACTATTGAGATTATATAAACCAGACAAGCTTTCATAGCTGATTCTTGAGAACGTGAATCTGGATCACATACTGTAATAGGTGTCTTCATTTGTTTTAAGTTATGCCTAAATCTTAAAAGAATACTTCTGTAGATTGTACTGGCTCTCTAGGTAGTAGATGAGTACATTAAATGGCTTCTACTGTTTTGCCTTTGTATTTGATTTCTGTGGCAAGGTTTTGGTAGTGGGGGGGCTACACAGGTGGCTTCTGTGAGCAGCTGCCATAAGCTTCCCTTGTGTCTAACAGAGTTAATGCCAGCTGTCTCCAAGACAGACTTGTCACTGACCAAGGCCGAGCCCATCAGTGATGGTGGTAGAGCCTCTGGGATAGCATAGTTAAGAAGAGGGGAAAAAGAACTGCAGAGGGTGAGAGATGTAAGAATACATGAGAAGAGCAACCCCCCAGACACCCAGGTCAGTGCAGAAGGAGGGCAGGAGGTGCTCCAGGTGCCGGAGCAGATTCCCCTGCAGCCCGTGGTGCAGCCCATGGTGAGGTAGGATGTGCCTCTGCAGTGCATGAGGTCCATGGTGGAGCAGATACCCACCTGCAGCCTGGGGAGGAACCCCACGCTGGAGCAGGGGGATGCCTGAAGGAGGCTGTGACCCCATGGGGAGTCCGCAATGGAGCAGGCTCCTGGCAGGACCTATGATCCCATGGAGATTGGAGCCTGCACTGGAGCAGGTTTGGTGGTGGGAGCTGTGGTTCCATAGGGAACCCACACTGGAGCAGTCTGTTCCTTAAGGATTGTACACATGGAAGAAGCCCACACTGGAGCAGACCGTTCCTGAAGGACTGCACGTGGAAGGGATCCACACTGGAGCACACTGGAGCACACTGGAGCACACTGGAGCAGTTCATGAGGAACTGCAACCCATGGGAAGGATTCACTTTGGAGTTCATGGAGAACTTATAGGAGTGACCCCAGGCTGGAGCAGGGAAAGAGTGTGATGAGTCTGACCCTAAGAAGGGAGGAGCAGAAAAGACAGTATGTGATGAACTGACGACAACCACCATTTCTTGTCCCCTTCCCCCTGTGCTGCTTGTGGGGGAGTAGGTAGGGAAAATTTGGATTACTTACGCCTGGGAAGAAGGAAGGGATGGGGGGAAGGTGTTTCGAGATTTGGTTTCGTTTCTTATTATTCTACTCTTATTTGATTGGTAATAAATTAAACAACTCCCACAAGTTGAGTGTTTTGCCCATGATGATAGCTGCTGAGTGATCTCTTTCTGTCTCTAACTCAATCCATGAGCCTTTTCTCATATTTTCTCTCTCCTGTCCAGCTGAGAAGGGAAGTGACAGAGCAGCTTTGATGGGACCCTGGTTTCCAACCAAGGTCAACCCACCACAGTCTCCTTAAACAAATGGGTTTTTCCATGCTGATTTTTATACAGGTTAGTTGAAAATGTTTGTCTGAAATCTGTATAGAATTATGTGCCTTACTTTGTCTGAGCCTACTCTTTTGGTGATACATATACTGAAGGAACTTGACTAAACGTGTTTCATAGCAGTAGTGAAATGGCTTTCTGTGTCAGAACTCCCACAGAGAGGTGCTCCGCAGTAGTCATTAGTAGTACAGGAAACATCAAAGGTAACAACTGAGACCTGAGCCTTTCCTGCAAGAGGAAATCAAAGCCCAGTGGCTCTACCACTGCTGGCTATTTCAACAAAAATCAGGCAATTTGAAAATTATCGGTAGTCAGTGAGATGCCAGGATAAGTAGTAGTGAATGTGGAAGATGTAATTTCTGACCCATGAGTTGGGCAAACTGGGTTTGACCTGTACAGGATTTTTTTTTTTCCAGTCTTCATTTTCCTACATTTTTCTTTGGAGATCGCCAACTGTGGGAAAATAGTGAGGATACTGCAAATAAAATTAAAATCTCATATACAGGTAGGTGTGAACTTGGTCCACAAGTGCAGAGTGGTGAAATTAGTTTCTGTAGAACCAAAACACCTGCCTTCAAAGTAGATTTCTGCATCAGTAATTTTCCTTCCCATATCCTGTCTGGAAGTCACACATCATCTGCTGCAGACTTTTCTCTAAGCAAGTTCTTGGTGACCACCAATAGCTATTGGACTCAGCAAGTGAAAGCTGACACGCTGCATAGAAGTTGACACACCTACATCTATCTCACTTTTGCTGTTGCACTGTAGTAAAAGCATTCTGGATGTCTGCTGGGAATCTGTGTACTACTGCTTATACTGAGATCTGTACTGGAAAACCAAGCAGTGACTAAAAATGTTCTAAGCAGGAGCTTAGAAGAAGCTGATAGAGACTGAAAAAAACACTCCTGGGACTACTCTTGCCTACAGTAATCTCGAGGCTCCTTAACAGGTCATGGAAACTAGAGGGCTAAGCTGTTTTCCATGAGAAGGGCTGAGATTTTAGATAAAGGGAAGTGATTCTTTTTGTGGCTCTTGACTGTCCTCAGACAATGCATTTTGAAGTGCCACGTATTAAATTGTTTTTAATTTCCTAAAGACAATTTCAAGTTCTCTTGCTGAAGGAAACAGCATTCAGTTCTTCCCTGAGGAAAATGATCTTAATCCTCCAGGACTGTCAGCAATACAGAGCTTTACTCAGATAGCTACAAAAGCTTTCAGTTAAACAGAAAGTACCATACAGCCAGTAAGTGGAAGGAAAAATAGAAAGCTGAAATTTGAAAGCAGAAAGGAACAAG
The DNA here is from genome assembly GCA_039877255.1 of Loriculus beryllinus. Classification (NCBI taxonomy): domain Eukaryota; kingdom Metazoa; phylum Chordata; class Aves; order Psittaciformes; family Psittacidae; genus Loriculus; species Loriculus beryllinus. The sequence continues at coordinate 17,396 of JBCJKH010081155.1, forward strand.
TAAGTGTCCTCACAAAAGAGGAGAGCAATTGAGAATCAATTGTCTAGAATAGTCCTTTGGGGAGAAGCAAAAAGGCTTCTAGAACTCCAGGGAGGGGTCACACCACAGATTATGCAGTTCATTTATCATTATTTGTGTTATGATAGTATCTAGAGCAGGAAGTGAGTGGTGTCACAACCTGGTGCATTTTGAATGATGTGAGTCTGGGTCAGCTCAGGGCTGGGAACTGACAGACATAAACACTTGTGAAAGATGACGGAAACAGAGGTTCTCTCCTCAAGGTCCAAGTTTGGCAGAATTTAGGGGTGGCTGCTCAGCAGAAGCTTGACTCTTTAACAGGCGACATCTCCTTGTTCTTGATGAGATTCTCCCAGCAGGCTCAGGTCCTTACTCAAGAAAGTAAAGAAAGGCCTCGCATGCCACCTGGAAATTGTAATGGTTTGCTTAAAATACAAGGCAAACTGCCACAGGGGTGACTGGGCTGGATCCCTGACCCATGTAGACAATGTTAGCTGGGGCATCAGTGTTCTCAGCACACTGATAAACTCACAACCCATTCTAAGTCCCAGAACTACTAAGTAGGTGCCTAGCAGCCAGGGATTTTGAAAGCTATAATAAGACTTGCCAAGGGTTTTAGAAGTGACCCACTCCAATGTCAAAAACAAACTCATCTTTCAAGCCCTAAATTCCAGCTCCACATATTGCTCATGTCTCTGCTCCTTTGTGGAATATGCAGAGATAAGCTGATCTCTTAAACAAATCTTTTGGACTAGCTTTACATAGGATTTATATATTTGTGAAAATATTACATAAAATAAAATGAATAATCAACATTCTCACTAACTGGTATGTTTCAGGAATTATTAAAATAGGACACTGAATGATTCCTAAAATGTATTTTTTCCTACCTGAAAGCAGCAGCTAATAGTAGATAATAAGAATCCAATGTGTCTCATTGTCAGCTGTCTCAGTAAAAGCTGTTCCATTTGCCCTCCAATCATTTATTTAATCACACTTTGGAGAAATTGCACATAGCTGGGTTCATTGAAACGTGCTGTAACATTTTATTAATTATGTTACATATAACATAGCAGGCCATATTTTTGAAAGGAATAACAGGTGAATAATCTTCCTGTCTGAATTTTGCTGAATGAATTTAATATCTAATATTATTAATGCTGTCACAGGGTTAAGCCCCTTTCTGTGCCACATTCTCATCTGTACTGATCACTAGCATAAACAAACCAATTATATCCTTTGTTCCTTGTTATGCTTTTTATTTTCATGGAGACTAATTTTTCCACCTGTACTGAATAGCAGTTTATACAAAGAGTTCTTTTTTCATTTCATGGATTCTTGAAAATGTCCATACCACATTGAGATCTAGAAACTCAGTAGTCCAAATCTGCAAATCAATGTTACAAGTCTTTTAGAACATGCTTAAGAGATACCTGAGGCAATACCCGTGGCAAAACAAAGTCTAGAAGGGCAGAAGATTGGGATGCTGGCCCTAAGTTTCCTCATTTTTTGTGTTGCTGAGAATGGAGTTAAGGCACTAAAGAAGTAAGGCCTTGCAGTATTGGACTTTCTAGCTTTGGTGTCTCTGCCAGTAGAGGTCAACTCATTACAGTATGTACCTGCCTATACTTGGCTTCCCTTAAGCAGAACCAGTAGACAACCATCTTTCTCTTACCATATTGACTTTGGTGGGTTTTTCTTCAATACTCTTGTCCTCATAAAAGATAGTTGTATTTTTTGTTTACTTATCCAACTCTGTTTAATAGTTCCTGGCATTGCTAAGTTGCTGGGGTGCATCCTGGCTGTAGAGAAAGCCAATGATGTCCCACGTCATATGCTGGCCAAATGCTGCATGAGCAGCTCTTGCTGACACCAGTGTTAAATCACACATCTGGTGACTCACATTGCTCTGCAACCCAGCTGAGCAGACACTCTTTGGGAAATAAACAGACTGTGAAGTGCTATCAAGTTTGCATTTCTGTCTCTCCTCAGCTGTTTTTCTCCCATCCCTCCCCATCTTCCCTCCTCGCCTTCCCTCCCCTTCCCATCTTCTGGCTCTATCCACAAGCCTAAATCCAAGAAGAATCAGAGTGATATTAAAGTTCCTTAGATTCACTTAAAATTGTGTTATCAGTCTGCTGAAGGGGATGTAGTAAAACAGCAAGGGGCTGAAGAATATGTGGTGGTGAGTACAAGCAGGGGATCAGGGGATTAAGAGGGAATAGGCACAAAGGAGTTTGAAAAAGAGAAAAATCCTGGAAATGAGCTTCAGGGGAAGGAAATCAGCCAGAGGAGTACTGTGTTGTGAGGGAATGTGCCATTAGCCAGAGGACACAAACTCAGGAAAAAAATGCTTTAAAAGAAAGAAGATCAAAAGAGTTTGATAGAAAAGAGTAATATGGCAAAAGGAGACCTATAGCTATAGCAATAATAATTATATGAATAGTTCAAATATGCAGAATAAAACAAAGACATAGAAGTGAAAACTATTGCACAAGTAACAAATATTTAGGATAGCCATACTAGAAGATAGACAGTTTGTATGTAGACACAACCCAGGAAATGTGAGGGAAAATGAATGGAATTAGAAGAAGCAGAAAAGGAACAGATAGAGAACTTACGTTTACAGAAGGTGTGCCTCAAGTCTTGATTTTACACACTCCCTTATGTATTTAAATAGCCTTTGACACTGTAAAAAAAAAAATGAAACAAAACCCCAAAACCAATAGTAATCTGTAGGTCTTGCAAATCACATTTAACATACAGCAAATGCTGAAACACTGCAGTGAAGATAGACGTTAGAAAATAGCATTCAAATATACTGAAGAAGATGCTGAGCGGGACTTTACTTCCTGAGTAAGCCCCTGCACAGGGTATTTAGAAAGAAGCTTGGATGGCTTTAAAATTAATTTTTATATCTACTTTGACATTTAATTGAAGCAATTTCTTATGTAAAAGTTTGATTTCTCTATCATACAACACTTATCAAACTTTAAGCAGAGCAATTTGAAATGTCAAGATAATAAACCATGAAAAATAGGAATACATATGCAGCATCTCAGGTTTATTACAGACTTACATGACTATATGCATTAGAAAAGGTAGTATGAATAGCTGTTGAGAGAAGAATGTGGAAGCTGGTAATCAGATCTGGAACAGCTTGCTGATTTGGATGAGAGATAAATGTTGAAGCACTACTGCGTAGCACTTACCAAAAACTTACTGCATTCTGAACATTGCATTTATGAGTTTAAGCAGGTCATATGTGAACAGAGATGCTCCTGCTGACTGGACAGCATTTCACAGAGCAGGGGTTGTACAAAAGCATGTGGAATCCGCCTCCTAAAGGAGAAGGATGTTAGGATGTTAGTTGGTAGAACTAATTAAGTAAAAATTGGTAGAACTAACTAAGTTGAACTTAGTAGAACTAATTAAGTTAGAAACTAACACTGAGATTTTAATATTTAAATTCTTTAAAGAAGCAAACAAAACAAATGTCTATTTTTAATATTATTTAATTAAAATCTCTATAAATTTGGCCATGCCCTTGAAGCCATGTGAGAAGTTAGAAGTGCTATTTTTGTGCTAGGGCTTTACTGATGGTGGTGGTTAATTTTGAGTTAAAATTATTACAGAAAATGGGTTAGAAAGAAGATTCAAAAAATGTTATCTTTGAAATAATGTATCCTAATTACCTATAATGTGCTGATACCCTTCTTGCCTTCAGCATTTGTTATGGAATCCCTTTCTACCCTAGCCTGTATTTCCTTGTATTTCTCTTACCTGTTGAACTTCTACTCTACGTACCACATAGCTTCAGGCATGATTTAAACATTTTTTTGTTCTAGAACCACTGGATCTTTTTCCATTCTATATATATTTGTGTCGTTCTAGCTTCTCAGAAATTGGGATCTGTAGATGAAACAGTTACATGGCATCTTGGGTTGGAGGTAGTGTATTGTAGAAAGGATGAAGCTTACCTTGCTTTCATCCCTTAGGGTGTTTGTTTATATCACTATGGCCTTTCTGAGCCCTTCAAATGGGGAAAGTGTCTTCTCTTGAAAGAACAGTGAAATTAAGATTATAATCAGAAAGTTGATTTGCAACTGGTAAAATTCAGTGTAGATACGTGATTAAGAAAATATCACTAAGCTTACAGATGTCACCTTCTTGACTTTCGGCTGGTCAAAATCACACAAAGTCACACTGAATTAGAAGTGTTAGAAGCTTTGGTTTTAAGACTAGGCATCTGG